>JASTWF010000040.1:385000-547500 GCA_030390025.1 Squalus acanthias
CAAGTTCGGATGGTTTGAGTCTTGGAGGCGTCCCCTTGACATTGCTGCCTTTGCCCTTGGTGGTGGAGGCCCATGGGGAGGAGGGTGCTGTCCAGGTATCTTTGGCGACTTCCTGCTTTGCATCCTGTCGATCGTAGCGTGCCTGTGGTGGGGGGGGAGGATATTGGATGCTGTGTTCAGTGGCAGGGCTGCCGATCAGGCAAACTGCTCTGTCCTGGATGGTGTGGAGGTTCTTGGATGTTGGAGCTGCACCGATCCAGGCAAGCGGAGAGTATTCCATCACACTCCTGGCTTGTGGAGGGTGGAAAGGCTTTTGGAGGTCGGGAGATAAGTCACTTGTCGCAAAGTACCCAGCCTCTGCCCTGCTTTTGTAGTCCCAGTGATATACAGTGCAGTGTGTACCAGCTACACGTTACAACTCGCCAAGGTTTCTTCGGCAGCACCTCCCAAACCCACGACCTCCTCCACCGAGAAGGACAAGGGCAGCAGGCGCATGGGAACACCACCACCTCCAAGTTCCCCTCCAAGTCACACACCATCCTGACTTGGAAATATATCGGCCGATCCTTCATCGTCACTGGGTCAAAATCCTGGAACTCCCTCCCTAACAGCACTGTGGGAGCACCTTCACCACACGGACTGCAGCGGTTCAAGAAGGCGGCTCACCACCACCTTCTCGAGGGCAACTAGGGATGGGCAATAAATGCCGGCCTTGCCAGTGACGCGCACATCCCATGAACGAAATATATTTTTAAAAAGTTGAAGGAAGACAAGACTCCAGGCCTGGATGAATTTCATACAAGGGTACTTCGCCAGTGATGTCCTTGCCCCATATCTTGAGGGATTCGGTACAAAGGGTGTTAGTGCTTGAGGTTTGGAAAGTAACTGTCAGAACACCAATCTTTAAAAAGGGTCATAACATAAGAAATAGGAGCAGGAGTCGGCCATTCGACCCCTCGAGCCTGCTCCGCCATTCAATAAGATCATGGCTGATCTTCTACCTCATCTCCACTTTCCTGCACTATCCCCATATCCCTTGATTCCCTTAATATTCAAAAATCTATCGATCTCCGTCTTGAATATACTCAACGACTGAGCCTCCACAGCCCTCTGGGGAAGAGAATTCCAAAGATTCACCACCCTCTCAGTGAAGAAATTCCTCCTCATCTCAGTCCTAAATGGCCGACCCCTTATTCTGAGACTGTGACCCCCTGGTTCTAGACTCCCCAGCCCGGGGAAACATCCTCCCTGCATCTACCCTGTCAAGCCCTGTAAGAATTTGTATGTTTCAATGAGATCACCTCTCATTCTTCTAAACTCTAGAGAATATAGGCCTAGTCTACTCAGTCTCTCCTCATAGGACAATCCCCCCATCCCAGGAACCAGTCTGGTGAACCTTCGCTGCACTCCCTCTATGGCAAGTATATCCTTCCTTGGGTAAGGAGACCAAAACTGTGCACAATACTCCAGGTGTGGTCTCACCAGGGCCCTATATAATTGCAGTAAGATGTCTTTACTCTTGTACTCAAATCCTCTTGTACTAAAGGTCATACCGAGAGCCTGACATTTATTGTGGGTAAAATATTAGAAGGCATTCCGAAAGGGGGTGGTGTGGGGGAGCGGAGGGAGGGGAATGAAATAGGCAGTTTCTGTACTTCTCTGAATGACTTGCTGTGTTTGTGCCCGCTAGGAATACCAGCTGATGTATGGAATGCTGTTCTCCATCCGATCCTTTGTCAACAAGATGTCTCCTGTTGATTTGTATCCTTTGCCTCAATGTCCTGCGAAGCTACGGCAAAACTGCCTGCACGTCCGATATTGGGATGGTTTGACATGTACAAGTACTGCACTCTTCATAGGTTTCTGCTCTGTCAGTGTTAGGGCAGGTACAGCACGGGTTAGATACAGAGTAAAGCTCCCTCTACACTGTCCCATCAAACACTCCCAGGGCAGGTACAGCACGGGTTAGATACAGAGTAAAGCTCCCTCTACACTGTCCATCAAACACTCCCAGGGCAGGTACAACACGGGTTAGATACAGAGTAAAGCTCCCTCTACACTGTCCCATCAAACACACCCAGGGCAGGTACAACATGGGTTAGATACAGAGTAAAGCTCCCTCTACACTGCCCCATCAAACACTCCCAGGGCAGCTACAGCACGGGGTAGATACAGAGTAAAGCTCCCTCTACACTGTCCCATCAAACACTCCCAGGGCAGGTACAGCATGGCTTTGATACTTAGTAAAGCTCCCTCTACACTGTCCCATCAAACACTCCCAGGGCAGGTACAGCACGGGTTAGATACAGAGTAAAGCTCCCTCCACACTGTCCCATCAAACACTCCCAGGGCAGGTACAACACGGGTTAGATACAGAGTAAAGCTCCCTCTACACTGTCCCATCAAACACACCCAGGGCAGGTACAACACGGGTTAGATACAGAGTAAAGCTCCCTCTACACTGCCCCATCAAACACTCCCAGGGCAGCTACAGCACGGGGTAGATACAGAGTAAAGCTCCCTCTACACTGTCCCATCAAACACTCCCAGGGCAGGTACAGCATGGCTTTGATACTTAGTAAAGCTCCCTCCACACTGTCCCATCAAACACTCCCAGGGCAGGTACAACACGGGTTAGATACAGAGTAAAGCTCCCTCTACACTGTCCCATCAAACACACCCAGGGCAGGTACAACACGGGTTAGATACAGAGTAAAGCTCCCTCTACACTGCCCCATCAAACACTCCCAGGGCAGCTACAGCACGGGGTAGATACAGAGTAAAGCTCCCTCTACACTGTCCCATCAAACACTCCCAGGGCAGGTACAGCATGGCTTTGATACTTAGTAAAGCTCCCTCTACACTGTCCCATCAAACACTCCCAGGGCAGGTACAGCACGGGTTAGATACAGAGTAAAGCTCCCTCTACACTGTCCCATCAAACAGAGGTGTGGTGCTGACTTATTGGGTCTGCCGTTCGGTTCCCCGAGGTGGTTTATACTCTAAGTGTCAGCCATGGCTCAGTGGGTAGCGCTCTCGCCTCTGAGTCAGAAGGTTGTGGGTTCAAGTCCCATTCCAAAGACTTGAGCGTGCAATCTAGGCTGACACGACAGTGCAGTACTGAGTGAGCACTGCACTGTCTGAGGTCTTTCGGATGAGGTGTTAAACTGAGGCCCCGTCTGCCCTCTCCGGTGGACGGAAAGGATCCGAAGAAGATCAGGAGGAGTTATCCCCGGTGTCCTGGGCAACATTTATCCCTCAACCAATATCACTAAAAAAACGGATTATCCGGTCATTATCACATTGCTGTTCGTGGGATCTTGCTGTGAACAATTTGGCTGCCGTGTTTCCTACATTATGACAGTGCGTACACTTCAAAAAGTCCTTCATTGGTTGCAAAGTGCTTGGGAATCCTGGGGTTGGGAAAAGGCGCTGTATAAATTTCTTTTCTTTAACATATTCAAACAGTAGAGATGGTTTCCTGTCCTTTCAGACAAGCAAGTACAAGCTGCATTATTATGAGACAGCAACAGGCATTAAAATCGTCATGAACACGGACCTGGGGGTCGGAAACATCAGGGACGTTCTCAGTCAGATCTACAGTACAGTAAGTACTTTCCGAATCCCCAACCTCGTCCACAGGTCCCTCTCTCGCCTCACCGCTCACTGTCTCTGGAACCCGATGTTCCCACAGCTGCTTTCCACTCTCCCATCTCTGGTCTCCTTTGCCACAGGTGTCAGCCAGTGGCTCAGTGGCTAGCACGCTCACCTCTGAGTCACAAGGTCGTGGGTTCGAGCCCCACTCCAGATTCTTGAGCACATAATGCAGGCTGACACTCCCTCAGTGCCGCTGCTGAGGGAGCACCACACTGTCGGAGGAGCAGTACTGAGGGAGCGCCGCACTGTCGGAGGGGCAGTACTGAGGGAGCGCCGCACTGTCGGAGGGTCAGTACTGAGGGAGCGCCGCACTGTCGGAGGGTCAGTACTGAGGGAGCGCCGCACTGTCGGAGGGGCAGTACTGAGGGAGCACCGCACTGTCGGAGGGTCAGTACTGAGGGAGCGCTGCACTGTCGGAGGGGCAGTACTGAGGGAACGCCGCACTGTCGGAGGGGCAGTACTGAGGGAGTGCCGCACTGTCGGGGGGGCAGTACTGAGGGAGCACCGCACTGTCGGAGGGTCAGTACTGAGGGAGCGCTGCACTGTCGGAGGGGCAGTACTGAGGGAACGCCGCACTGTCGGAGGGGCAGTACTGAGGGAGCGCTGCACTGTCGGAGGGGCAGTACAGAGGGAGCGCCGCACTGTCGGAGGGGCAGTACAGAGGGAGCGCCGCACTGTCGGAGGGGCGGTACTGAGGGAGCGCCCCACTGTCGGAGGGGCAGTACTGAGGGAGCGCCGCACTGTCGGAGGGGCAGTACTGAGGGAGCGCCGCACTGTCGGAGGGGCAGTACTGAGGGAGCGCCGCACTGTCGGAGGTGCCGTCTTTCGGATGAAACGTTAAACCGAAGCCGCGGCCACTATTTCAAAGAGGAGCAGGGGGAGTTCTCCCCGGTGTCTTCGGGCCAATATTTGTCCCTCAACCAACATCACTAAAAAAAAACCAGATTATCTGGTCATTATCACATTGCTATTTGTGGGAGCTTGCTGTGCGCAAATTGGCTGCCGCTGATTACAACAGTGACTCCACTTCAAAAAAGTACTTAATTGGCTGTAAAGCACTTTGGGATGTCCTGAGGTTGTGAAAGGCACTGGAGAAATGTACGTTCTTTCAAGTCTTTATTCCCAAGGCTGTAAATCCCTCCTCCTCCATAAAACACCATCCATTTGACACAACTTTTGGTCACCTCTCCTAATATGTTCTCCCTTTGGATCAGTGTCCATTTGTTCCTCATACTTCTGTGAAGGCAACTTTGGGCGTTTTTTCAACGTCGAAAATGCTAAATAAATGCACGTTGTTGTAACAAACTATTCTGTCATGGGAGGCATCCTAGCGAGTCCGATCTTTCCTCTCCCACTAACGGCACCTACTCACTTCCATCGGGAGGAGGGGGAGGGTTCTGAACAGCCATCAGGAGACCTGGCTGTATTTCCCCCCCACCCCCCGCCGTCCCACGACTCCCTCCCTTCGTGACATTGAGCCCGATTTCAGCCCGCCAGTTCATCCAGCACCGGCCGATCATTGTACTTGGGACCGTCCTGGTATGTAGGACTCGATCCCAAATCTTCTGCTGAATCGCCTACTAAGGTGGGGTGGGAGCCACTTTACCTTAGTTTCTGACTTAAAGCTAGGCCTTTGTTACCTCTAGACTTGACTATTCCAACGCTCTCCTGGCTGGCCTCCCACATTCCACCCTCCGTGAACCTGAGGTCATCCAAAACTCGGCTGCCCCCGTGTCCTAACTCGCACCAAGTCCCGTTCACCCATCACCCCCTGTGCTCGCTGACCTACATTGGCTCCTGGTTAAGCAACGCCTCGATTTCAAAATTCTCATCCTTTTTTTCAAATCCCTCCATGGCCTCGCCCCTCCCTGTCTCTGTAACCTCCTCCAGCCCTACAAACCTCCGAGATATCTGCGCTCCTCTAATTCTGTCCTCTTGAGCATCCCTGATTATAATCGCTCGACCTTTGGCGGCCGTGCCTTCAGCTGCCTGGGCCCTAAGCTCTGGAATTACCTCTCCACCTCTCGCTCCTCCTTTAAGATGCTCCTTAAAACCTATCTCTTTGACCAAGCTTTTGGTCACCTGCCCTCATTTCTCCTTGTGTGGCTCAGTATCAAATTTTAAGCATAGAAACATAGAAGATAGGAGCAGGAGTAGGCCATTCGGCCCCTCGAGCCTGCTCTGCCATTCAATGCGATCATGGCTGATCATCCAAACTCAGTACCCTGTCCCTGCCTTCTCCCCATATCCCTTGGTCCCTTTCGCCTTAAGAAATATATCTAACTCCTTCTTGAATATATTTAATGAATTGGCCTCAACTACCTTCTGTGGTAGCGAATTCCACAGGTTCACCACTCTCTGGGTGAAGAAATTCCTCCTCATCTCAGTCCTAAATGGCTTACCCCTTATCCTTAGACTGTGACCTCTGGTTCTGGACTCCCCCGCCATCGGGAACATCCTTCCTGCATCTAGTCTGTCTAGTCCTGTTAGAATTTTATAAGTTTCAATGAGATCCCCTCTCATTCTTCTAAACTCTAGCGAATATAAGCCTAATCGACCCAATCTCTCTTCATACGTCATTCCTGCCATCCCAGGTATCAGTCTGGTGAATCTTCGCTACACTCCCTTTTGTTTTATAACACTCCTGTGAAGCGCCTTAGGACGTTTTGCTACGTTAAAGGCACTATATAAATACAAGTTGTTGTTGTTGCTGTAGGGCTCCTGTACGGTTGAGTTTAATAGCCTGTTGACACAGCCCAGGATGATCCCAGGCCCCAGACTGTGTTGACTTAACTGTTCTCTGCCAGGGTAACAATAGGGCCTCTACAATCATAGCCGCAACCCCTGGTAGGGGTTCCTGTTCCTGGTTGCTCGATTAGACGGGAGAATGTCGGTTCAGGGCAGGATCGGGCTCGAGTGTGAGGCCCACCACAGTCGAAGATCTGCTGGGGCTCGCTGAATGGGCGCGCACATACAGAGTGACCACTTACAGGTGCTGGAGAGCAGCTGCTACCAGAGGAGCCACACCCCTGGCTCGTGGGCAAATACCCCGTTGCAAAGGGTCCTGTGAATGTGTGGGACTGAGTACCACAGGGACCGAGAGCCGTATGCCCCTGGCTTTGAAGATTGTAAATCCAATCATAAAACTGCCCTTGGTAATCCAAGCGCTTGTGGTTTTCCTCTACAGGAGGGTTGCACACCCAGAAGTGAGTTACAGGCTGGAATCTAATCGAGGGGTTCGGGGGGTTTATATATAGAATAACAGATACCCGGGAGTGAGTTACAGGCTGGAATCTAATCGAGGGGTTCGGGGGGGTTTATATATAGAATAACGGATACCCGGGAGTGAGTTACAGGCTGGAATCTAATCGAGGGGTTTGGGGGGTTTATATATAGAATAACAGATACCCGGGAGTGAGTTACAGGCTGGAATCTAATCGAGGGGTTCGGGTGGTTTATATACAGAATAGCAGATACCCGGGAGTGAGTTACAGGCTGGAATCAAATCGAGGGGTTCGGGGGGTTTATATATAGAATAACGGATACCCGGGAGTGAGTTACAGGCTGGAATCTAATCGAGGGTTTCGGGGGGTTTATATATAGAATAACGGATACGCAGGAGTGAGTTACAGGCTGGAATCTAATCGAAGGGTTCGGGTGGTTTATATACAGAATAGCAGATACCCGGGAGTGAGTTACAGGTTGGAATCAAATCGAGTGGTTCGGGGGGTTTATATATATAATAACGGATACCCGGGAGTGAGTTACAGGCTGGAATCTAATCGAGGGGTTCGGGGGGTTTATATATAGAATAACGGATACCCGGGAGTGAGTTACAGGCTGGAATCTAATCGAGGGGTTCGGGGGGTTTATATATAGAATAATGGATACCCGGGAGTGAGTTACAGGCTGGAATCTAATCGAGAGGTTCGGGGGGTTTATATATAGAATAACGGATACCCGGGAGTGAGTTACAGGCTGGAATCTAATCGAGGGGTTCGGGGGGTTTATATATAGAATAACGGATACCCGGGAGTGAGTTACAGGCTGGAATCTAATCGAGGGGTTTGGGGGGTTTATATATAGAATAACAGATACCCGGGAGTGAGTTACAGGCTGGAATCTAATCGAGGGGTTCGGGTGGTTTATATACAGAATAGCAGATACCCGGGAGTGAGTTACAGGCTGGAATCAAATCGAGGGGTTCGGGGGGTTTATATATAGAATAACGGATACCCGGGAGTGAGTTACAGGCTGGAATCTAATCGAGGGTTTCGGGGGGTTTATATATAGAATAACGGATACGCAGGAGTGAGTTACGGGCTGGAATCTAATCGAGGGTTTCGGGGGGTTTATATATAGAATAACGGATACGCAGGAGTGAGTTACGGGCTGGAATCTAATCGAAGGGTTCGGGTGGTTTATATACAGAATAGCAGATACCCGGGAGTGAGTTACAGGCTGGAATCAAATCGAGGGGTTCGGGGGGTTTATATATAGAATAACGGATACCCGGGAGTGAGTTACAGGCTGGAATCTAATCGAGGGGTTCGGGGGGTTTATATATAGAATAATGGATACCCGGGAGTGAGTTACAGGCTGGAATCTAATCGAGAGGTTCGGGGGGTTTATATATAGAATAACGGATACCCGGGAGTGAGTTACAGGCTGGAATCTAATCGAGGGGTTCGGGGGGTTTATATATAGAATAACGGATACCTGGGAGTGAGTTACAGGCTGGAATCTAATCGAGGGGTTCTGGGGGGTTTATATATAGAATAACAGATACCCGGGAGTGAGTTACAGGCTGGAATCTAATCGAGGGGTTCGGGGGGTTTATATATAGAATAACAGATACCCAGGAGTGAGTTACAGGCTGGAATCTAATCGAGGGGTTCGGGGTGTTTATATATAGAATAACAGATACCCGGGAGTGAGTTACAGGCTGGAATCTAATTGAGGGGTTCGGGGGGTTTATATATAGAATAACAGATACCCGGGAGTGAGTTACAGGTTGGAATCTAATCGAGGGGTTCGGGGGGTTTATATATAGAATAACGGATACCCAGGAGTGAGTTACAGGCTGGAATCTAATCGAAGGATTCGAGGGGTTTATATATAGAATAATGGATACCCGGGGGTGAGTTACAGGTTGGAATCTAATCGAGGGGTTCGGGGCGTTTATATATAGAATAGCAGATACCCGGGAGTGAGTTACAGGCTGGAATCTAATCGAGGGGTTCGGGGGGGGTTTATATATAGAATAACAGATACCCGGGAGTGAGTTACAGGCTGGAATCTAATTGAGGGGTTCGGGGGGTTTATATATAGAATAACAGATACCCGGGAGTGAGTTACAGGTTGGAATCTAATCGAGGGGTTCGGGGGGTTTATATATAGAATAACGGATACCCAGGAGTGAGTTACAGGCTGGAATCTAATCGAAGGATTCGAGGGGTTTATATATAGAATAATGGATACCCGGGGGTGAGTTACAGGTTGGAATCTAATCGAGGGGTTCGGGTGGTTTATATATAGAATAACAGATACCCGGGAGTGCGTTACAGGCTGGAATCTAATCGAGGGGTTCGGGGGGTTTATATATAGAATAACAGATACCCGGGAGTGAGTTACAGGCTGGAATCTAATCGAAGGGTTCGGGGGGTTTATATATAGAATAACAGATACCCGGGAGTGAGTTACAGGCTGGAATCTAATTGCATTTTCTTGTCTCTCCTAGATCTTTGTTGAGCTTGTGGTGAAGAACCCCCTGTGCAGCATGAACGAGCCCATTCAGAGTGAACTGTTCCGAACCAAACTGGACAACTTTGTCCGCGGCCTCCCTTTCTTCTCCGCCCGTGCCGGCTGAACCCGGCTCCTGGTCTGATTACCGTCCACGCTGATTCAGAAACGCTAAATATATAATCGCAGAAACTGCATTGCTTGGAAGCTGCACCATCGCACCTATCCCCTGCTGAATTTCCGTTCCCTTTCTGATTCAGAACTGCGTTGCTTCTTCCCCGACTCCTTCCCCCACCCCCACCCAGCCTTATTTTCTCCACTTCATTGTTGTACTGCGGTTAACCATGAGTGCGGTCTATCACCGGCTGGTGGAGGAACGCAATTTGTCTTTGATTTTTGAATTAGAGAACTGTTTTCGTTGGCCCTTCAGATTATAAAATAAAACTGGCCAAAGGCATTTAATGGGGCAAGTGTCTGTCTCCAAATGGCTGCGTCCTTGTGAGTGTGAATGGTGATCAGGGCTGACTCCTGCTTCTGTCCTCTCGGGTGTTTGTGGCGGCCGGGCGGCCATTTTGTGCGGGACTGGCCGCGGAGCAATAAACGGGAGCAGCAGGTTCGCCGGCGCACTCTGCAACCGTGACAAGGGGACAAACTCCGCACAAACCGTCGGCCGCTCTCGGGACTGGGCCGGCCGGCAGCTTTTCAAAAGAGTAAAGCCGGATTAACCATAAGAAATAGGAGCAGGAGTCGGCCATTCAGCGCCTTCGAGCCTGCTCCGCCATTCAATAAGATCGTAGCTGATCTTCAACCTTATCTCCACTTTCCTGCACTATCCCCATATCCCTTGATTCCCTTAATATTCAAAAATCTATCGATCTCTGTCTTGAATACACTCAACGACTGAGCCTCCACAGCCCTCTGGGGCAGAGAATTCCAAAGATTCACCAGCCTCTGAGTGAAGAAACTTCTCCTCATCTCAGTCCTAAATGGCCGACCCCTTATTCTGAGACTGTGACTCCTGATTCTAGACCCCCCAGCCCGGGGAAACATCCTCCCTGCATCTACCCTGTCCAGCCCTGTAAGAATTTTGTATGTTTCAATGAGATCACCTCTCATTCTTCTGAACTCAAGAGAATATAAGCCTCGTCTACTCAAGCTCTCCTCGTAGGAGGAGAGATTGATCGACAGTTGAGCAGCCGTGTTTGGGTCTTAATCTGAGCTAGCGGGCCTGGGCTGTTGTGGGGTTGCCGACACTCCAGGATTTGCCCTGGGCAGCACGGTGGCATAGTGGTTAGCACTGGTGCCTCACAGCGCCAGAGACCCGGGTTCGAATCTGACCTCGGGTGACTGTCTGTGTGGAGTTTGCACATTCTCCCTGTGTCTGCGTGGGTTTCCTCCGGGTGCTCCGGTTTCCTCCCACAGTCCAAAAATGTGCGGGTTAGGTTGATTTGGCTATGATAAATTGACCCTTAGTGTTAGGGGGGGATTAAATATGTGGGGTTATGGGGATAGGATGGGATATGTTAGGGGGAATTAAATACGTGGGGTTACGGGGGTAGGGTGGGATATGTGTACTGTGGGGATTAAAGCAGGGACAGGGTACTGGATTTGGATGATCAGCCATGATCGTATTGAATGGCGGAGCAGGCTCGACGGGCCGAATGGCCTACTCCTGCTCCTAGATTCTATGTTTCTATGCCCTGGTGTCTCCGGGACTTGAAGATCGATCTCCCAAAAACCTGGAGAAAAAATCGTTGGGACTTTTTAAAAAAAAAAATTGAGCGCTTTTTCAAAAAAATTTCCTTTTGAATGCGTGTGTTTCTGACTTTTTTTTATATATATAAAAAACACTGGGGATGGTGCGGGGTGGAAAAGGTCTGTTTGACTGAAGTTTGAGAGTCATTCAATCGAAGAGCCTCAAGGCTTCTCAACGGACGTGGGAAGGCGGTGCACCGTGTGCTCAGACACGGCGGTCGAGCAGTGGTGTTGGCGGGGCAGTGGGGGAACGGGTGGTCGCGTGCTGAAACCTCCAGGAATATGTCCAACCAAGGTTGGCAACCGTTGGGCTGTGACACAGACGACTTGCATTTCTCCACCTCAGGACGTCCCAAAGCGCTTCACAGCCAATGAAGTACTTTTTGAAGTGCAGTCGCCGTTGTAATGTGGGAAACGCAGCAGCCAATTTGTGCACAGCAAGCTCCCACAAAGAGCAATGTGATAATGACCAGATCATCTGTTTTTTTAGTTGTTGGTTGAGGGATAAATAAATATTGGCCCCAGCACACCGGGGAGAACTCCCCTGCTCTTCTTCGATATAGTGACCGTGGGACCTCAAATGTCCACCCGAGAGGTTTTAATGTCTCATTTGAAAGATTGTGCCACCGACAGTGCAGTGCTCCCTCAGTACCGCCCCTCCGACAGTGCGGCGCTCCCTCAGTACTGCCCCTCCGACAGTGCGGCGCTCCCTCAGTACTGCCCCTCCGACAGTGCGGCGCTCCCTCAGTACTGCCCCTCCGACAGTGCGGCGCTCCCTCAGTACTGCCCCTCCGACAGTGCGGCGCTCCCTCAGTACTGCCCCTCCGACAGTGCGGCGCTCCCCCAGGACTGCCCCTCCGACAGTGCGGCGCTCCCCCAGGACTGCCCCTCCGACAGTGCGGCGCTCCCTCAGTACTGCCCCTCCGACAGTGCGGCGCTCCCTCAGTACTGCCCCTCCGACAGTGCGGCGCTCCCTCAGTACTGCCCCTCCGACAGTGCGGCGCTCCCTCAGTACTGCCCCTCCGACAGTGCGGCGCTCCCTCAGTACTGCCCCTCCGACAGTGCGGCGCTCCCTCAGTACTGCCCCTCCGACAGTGCGGCGCTCCCTCAGTACTGCCCCTCCGACAGTGCAGCGCTCCCTCAGTACTGCCCCTCCGACAGTGCGGCGCTCCCTCAGTACTGCACTGGGAGTGTCAGCCTAGATTATGTGCTCAAGTCTCTGGAGCGCGGACTTGAACCCACGACCTGCTCGCATTCTGGAGAGGGAGGTGCGAGTCGCACCTGGGCAATTGAGAGCAGGCGGCAGACACTGGGCTGCATGAGGTAGGTCTACAGCGTTATGTAAAAAAAAAAGTGGGAGACTTTTTAGAAGTGAGGAAAGTAGTTGTGAGTCACCCAGCTCATCGCCATTTTATAAACACTGGGTATAAAATGGCATCAGTCCGAAATTCTCCGTTTGCCAGTTTGCACCTGTGTGCCCCACCTACCGCTGTCACGCTCTACCCTGAAGTAGTGTTCCAGATCTAAGCTTCACGGCCGCACAGCAACGGGGAAAGGTCCCTCGTAGGCCGCTGAGCGGCTTCCCCATTGGACATGCACGGGAATCTAAAGGGACCTCGCACTAAAAGAAACGGGCCGCGCAGAATGAAGGGCAGTTTACGGGGCACATTGTTCCAGGTTTGGCCTATTTTACACCGTCGAGCATCTTGCGCCCTTCGACGTGGTTCTCCGCTCCTTTCCAGAGCCCCCAAATTTCCTCCCATCTTCCCTCCTAACTGAATCTGTGTAGAGTTCTGGGCACCGCACCTTAGCAAGGACATACTGGCCTTGGAGGGAGTGCAGCACAGGTTCACCAGAATGATACCAGGGCTCATAGAATCATAGAAGATAGGAGCAGGAGTAGGCCATTCGGCCCCTCGAGCCTGCTCCGCCATTCGATGAGATCATGGCTGATCATCCAAATTCAGTACCCTGTCCCTGCTTTCTCCCCATATCCCTTGATCCCTTTAGCCTTAAGAAATATATCCAACTCCTTCTTGAATCTATTTAATGAATTGGCCTCTACTGCCTTCTGTGGTAGAGAATTCCACAGGTTCACCACTCTCTGGGTGAAGAAATTCCTCCTCATTTCTGTCCTAAATGGCTTACCCCTTATCCTTAGACTGTGACCCCTGGTTCTGGACTCCCCGACCATCGGGAACATCCTTCCTGCATCTAGTTTGTCCTGTCCTGTCCTGTCCTGTCAGAATTTTATAAGTTTCAATGAGATCCCCTCTCATTCTTCTAAACTCCAGCGAGTATAAGCCCAATCGACCCAATCTTTCTTCATACGTCATTCCTGCCATCCCAGGTATCAGCCTTGTGAATCTTCGCTGAACTCCTTCCATGGCAAGAACATCCTTCCTCAGATAAGGCGACCAGAACTGCACACAGTACTCAAGGTGTGGTCTCACCAAGGCCCTGTACAACTGCAGCAAGACATCCTTGTTCCTGTACTCAAACCCTCTCACTATGAAGGCCAACATACCATTTGCCTTCTTAACCGCCTGCTGCACCTGCATGCTTACCTTCAGCGACTGGTGCACAAGGGTTAGATTATGAGCAGAGATTACAGAAACTAGGCTTGTGTTCCCTGGAATACAGATGGTTAAGGAGTGATTTGATTGAGGTTTTTAGGATTTTGAAAGGAATGGATAGGATAGATAGAGGGAAACTTTTTTCCGCTGGTGGGAGGGAGTCCAGGCCAAGGGGACATAACCTTAAAGTCAGAGCCAGGCCATTCGGGAGAGACGTTGGGACAGACTTCTTCACGCAAAGGGTGGTAGATGTGTGGGACACTCTCCCACAAAAAGCAGTAGATGCCAGCTCAATTAATCATTTTAAATCCGAGGTCGATGGATTTTTGCTGGCCTTGGGTATTTAAGGGATCTGGAGCCAAGGCGGGTGGATGGAGCTGAGATACAGGATCAGCCATGATCTCATTGAATGGCGGGACAGGCTCGAGGGGCCGAACGGCCTCCCCCAGCTCCGATGTTCTCCCGACACTCGGGATCAGCTTCATGACTTTTCTCTGCATTGCGTCTGGGCAGAGCATTGGAGGCAAAAAAAAACCTTGGGCTCCCGTATGAGAGGTTGTGATTTGGGAAAGAATGGGGGGCGGGGCTGTGAACAAAGAAAGACAGACTCGCATTTCTACAGCACCTTTCACGACCTCAGGACGTCCCAAAGCGCTTTACAGCCAATGAAGTACTTCAAATGTAGTCACTGTTGTAATGTGGGAAACGCGGCAGCCAATTTGCGCACAGCAAGCTCCCACAAACAGCCATGTGATAACGACCAGATAATCTGTTTGAGACATAAATAGGAGCAGGAGTAGGCCATTTGGCCCTACTCCGCCAGTCAATAAGATCATGGCTGATCTTCTTCTTCATCTCCACTTTCCTGCACTATCCCCATATCCCTTAATTCCCTTAATATTCAAAAATCTATCGATCTCTTTCTTGAATATACTCAACGACTGAGCCTCCACAGCCCTCTCGGGTAGAGAATTCCACAGGTTCACCACCCTCTGAGTGAAGAAATTTCTCCTCATCTCAGTCCTAAATGGCCGACCCCTTATTCTGAGACTGTGACCCCTAGTTCTAGACTCCCCAGCCAGGGGAAACATCCTCCCTGCATCTACCCTGTCAAGCCCTGTAAGAATTTTGTTTGTTTCAATGAGATCACCTCTACATTCTTCTAAACTCTAGAGAATATAGGCCTAGTCTACTCAATCTCTCCTCCTTAGTGATGGTCAAGGGATTGGGCCAGGACACTGGGGGAGAACTCCCCTACTATTTTTTGAAATAGTGGCACGTGGGATCTTTTACGTCCACCTGAGAGAGCAGACGGGGCCTCGGTTTAACGCCTCATATGAAAGACGGCACCTCCGACAGTGCGGCACTCCCTCAGTACTGCAGTAGTGTCAGCCTAGATTACGTGGTCAAGTCTCATGGAGTGGGATTTGAACCCACAACCTTCTGACTCTAGAAACAAAAGTGCTACCCACTGAGCCACGGCTGACACACACTCTGGATGAATGCGTTGCACAGGCTGGAATAATCTGGCCGAGAATATGAATTGCCGTGCCTGGGAAAGAATGTTTGCAATTTGCGGCTTTAGCAGGCCATTCCGCAATGCATTAATATGGTCGCATAACCCCCCCCTTTGGGACACCAAACGCCTCAGTTAGCAGCAGTCTTACAGCACATTTTTCCTCAGTTAGTATTACCAATATCCTGTTCTGTAAATCATTCTTTTCCTCCCACGCTCCGCCTCCTTGTAAAGACATAAGAATTAGGAGCAGGAGTCGGCCGTATGGCCCCCTCGAGCCTGCTCTGCCATTCAATAAGATCATAGCTGATCTTCGACCTCAACTCCACTTTCCGTCCGGTCTCCATATCCCTTGATTCCCCCAGAGTCCAAAAATCTATCCATCTCAGCCTTGAATATACTCAACGACTGAGCATCCACAGCCCTCTGGGGTAGAGAATTCCAAAGATTCACAACCGTCTGAGCGAAGAAATTCCTCTTCATCTCCGTCATAAATGGCCGACCCCTTATCCTGAGACTGTGACCCCTAGTTCTAGACTCCCCAGCCCGCAGAAATATCCTCTCAGCATCTACCCGGTCAATCCCCCCTCGGAATCTCATATGTTTCAATGAGATCACCTCTCATTCTTCTAAACTCCAGAGACTATAGGCCCAATCTACTTGATGTGTTTTTGTATTCATTCACGGGATGTGGGTGTCGCTGTCAAGGCCGGCATTTATTGCCCATTCCCTAATTGCCCTTGAGAAGGTGGTGGTGAGCCACCTTCTTGAACCGCTGCAGTCCGTGCGGTGAAGGTACTCCCACAGTGTGTGCACTATCATTCTCTGTTGCTATTCTAATGTAAGGTTATTAGTTAAGAATTTATTGAATAAAGTATTGTTTAAGTTCGTTCATTCTTGTACTTAGCGCTCTGATTTTTGTGGTGTGATATTTTCTGATCTGCCGGTACCAGACTGAGGACAGTTTCGCTCTGATGCACACACGGAGGCTATTCTGCCTTCCTGTCCCCTCGAGTCGACAGCACAGAAACAGGTCATTTGGCCCAACTGGTCCATGCCGACGTTTATGCTCCACACGAGCCTCCTCCCACCCTACTTCATCTCACCCTATCAGCGTATCCTTCTATAATAAAGAGAAAAAACACTGGGAACACTCAGCAGGTCAGGCAGGATCTGTGGAGAGAGAAGCAGAGTTAACGTTTCAGGTCGATGAGCTGTCGTCAGAACGGGAAGAAGTTAGAGATTTAACAGTTTTTAAGCCTTATCTGAGGGAGGATGTTCTTGCCATGGAGGGAGTGCAGCGAAGATTCACCAGACTGATACCTGGGATGGCAGGAATGACGTATGAAGAGAGATTGGGACGATTGGGCTTGTATTCGCTAGAGTTTAGAAGAATGAGAGGGGATCTCATTGAAACTTATAAAATTCTAACAGGACTAGACAGACTAGATGCAGGAAGGCTGTTCCTGATGGCGGGGGAGTCCAGAACCAGGGGTCACAGTCTAAGGATAAGGGGTAAGCCATTTAGGACTGAGATGAGGAGGAATTTCTTCACCCAGAGAGTGGTGAACCTGTGGAATTCTCTACCACACAAGGCAGTTGAGGACAATTCATTAAATATATTCAAGAAGGAGTTAGATATATTTCTTAAGGCTAAAGGGATCAAGGGATATGGGGAGAAGGCAGGGACAGGGTACTGAGTTTGGATGATCAGCCATGATCTCATTAAATGGCGGAGCAGGCTAGAGGGGCCAAATGGCCTACTCCTGCTCCTATCTTCTATGTTTCTATGTTTCTATGTTTAAGCAGGTGCAGAGGCAGGGAAAGGAGGGGAGGAAAGAACAAAAGGGAAGGTCTGTGATAGGGTGGAAGGCAGGAGAGATTAAATGACAAAAGGGCTGAGGGCGCGAGGCTAAGAGTTGATGGTAATGGGACAAGTAAATAAAATAAAATGGGTCGATGAAAGCTCACTGACCTGAAACGTTAACGCTGTTTCTCTCTCCACAGATGCTGCCTGACCTGCTGAGTATTTCCAGCATTCTCTGTTTCTATTTCAGATTATTTTGCTTTATCCTTCGATTGTTTTTGCTTAAGAAGAAAAAGTGACTGAACGGGGAGGAAATCTCGTCAGAGCCTGGTGCTGGACTTGCCACAAGGTTGCATCTCGGACCACATCCAACACCTCAAAATGCAACCCTCTGGGGCATTGGCAAGTGGTACAACGCTAGGGTTTTAAGCAGGCTCACCGACTCCCAGGCCGCCTACATTTTCTGCAGCCTGGTGGAGTCCGTGTGCGAGGTTGCAGCCCCTCTTCCACCATTTGAAGGGGCTGCTCCTCAATCTTTGGCTGCACTTCAGTCTCGCACTGCTGATCTTACGAGGGGGTCCTCCGACTTGCCCGCTCCCGGGCCTGGCCAAGGTGGCCACGATCAGGTCTAGACAGCGGGCAATCGGGGTGGGGGGGGGGTGCGGCTGCCGTTCGGCCCGACTGCCCTCCTCTCTTCCGTGGCTACGTTCGCGCTGGGCGTCCCTGGAGATGGAGCGCGCGATGGTCCACCGGCACGCTTGAGGCCATCCGCGGCCAGTGGGCACCAGAGGGGCACCCTTCAGGATAAAACTTTTAGTTTATTTGTTAAAGAAAGACTTGCATTTCTATAGCGCCTTTCACGACCACCGGACGTCCCAAAGCGCTTTACAGCCAATGAGTTCATTCTGCCAGCGCATTTCACACTTCATCTAGAGCATCTTTTGTTTCTTAACCTGTCCTATTACCATCTCGTCTCGCCTTGAATATCTCTTAATGTCTCTTTACTTCTCACCGACCTTCCCTTTTGTTCTTTTATTCCCTCCCCCAGCCCCCAAACTTGCTTTTTCATCGGTTTCATTTCCTGCTTTTTTCTCAGTTCTGATGAAGGGTCTTCGACCTGAAACGTTAACTCTGTTTCTCTCTCCACGGATGTTGCCTGGCCTGCTGAGTTTTTCCAGAGCTTTCTGTTGTTATTTCAGTTTTCCAGCATCTGCAGTATTTTGCTAAAGTACTTTTTCGATGTGTAGTCACTGTTGTAGGAACATAGGAACAGGAGGAGGCCATTCAGCCCCTCGAGCCTGCTCCGCCATTCAATGAGATCATGGCTGATCTGCGACCTAACTCCATCGACCCGCCTTTGCCCCATATCCCTTAATACTTTTAGTTAATAGAAAGCTATAAATCTCCGATTTAAAATTAACAATTGATCTCGCATCGATTGCCGTTTGCGGAAGAGAGTTCCAAACTTCTACCACCCTTTGTGTGTAGAAGTGTTTCCTAACTTCACTCCTGAAAGGCCTGGCTCTAATTATGCCCCCTAGTCCTAGACTCCCCAACCAGCGGCAATAGTTTCTCTCTCTCTACCCTATCAGTTCCCCATAATATCTTGAAAACTTCGATCAGATCACCCCTTAACCTTCTAAGTTCGAGGGAATGCAACCCTAACTTGTGTAATCTCTCCTCGTAACTCAACCCTTCCGGGTGATGTCGGAAACGCGGCAGCCAACTTGAGCACAGCAAGCTCCCACAAACAGCAGTACGATAATGACTGGATCATCTGGTTTTTTTTAGTGATGTCAATTGAGGGATAAATATCGGGCGGAGAACAGTTTCCTTTTAAAAGCTTTTGTTGAAGTTATAGTTTTATTGGTTGTGCTTCCTTTTATTATTGGTGATGTCATCAAAATTAAGTAACAAGAGGTGGCGAGTGGAGCAAAAAAAGCAGCAATGGGGTCCTCCCAACACCGGGGTTGGGGGGGAGGCGCTGTGGCGCCCAGCAGCAACACTTTTCGTTGAACCGTGACCATCTTGCGGCACCTGCAGCGCTCGTCAGCGAGGCCCCACTCCAGCGGGCCTGGATCTGGTTGCTAGGGGAGACGGGGCCCAGTTGCCAGGGGAGACGGGGCCTAGTTGCTAGGCGAAACCCTCATCCTTTTCACTGGCATTTCCCACCCACCCCCTCCTCCCTCATTCTTTTAATTCAGCAATTATTGTCCTTTTGCAAAGCACAAATCCAGCAGAATTAATGTCCATTTGATGCATTCATTATATTAGAAGTAAGGTTTCATGATAATATTGCTGAGTGAGCAGAGACTAAATGACAATTGGAGCAAAACTAGCAGTAGATCATTAATTATACATTTTTGGACAAATTGCAATAGAAATAAACAAAGCTATCATCGAAAAAGGCACAGACAATTTAAAAACTGCAATTAGAAAATTGCTTTCAGTATATGATTCTCTTTCAAACTGAAATATATTATTTTTTTCCTCCGACAGTTCTTAATTTTCCACCTCCCCCCCCCCCCCCCCCCACGGGCTGCATTGTAATTTGTCGGGAACGATTAACATGAGCTCAACAACAGAGGTAAGTGATTTTTATGATCGCTGTGATGCTGTGTTTGTAGCTGATAATTTAACATCTATTTTTCTCTCTAGTTTTCTCCCAAAGGTTCTGCATTTATACAGCGCCATTCACAACCTCAGGACGTCCCAATTTACAGCCAACGAAGTACTTTTTGAAGCGTTGCTGTTGTAATGTCAGAAAAGCGGCAGCCAATTTGCACACAGCAAGCTCCCACAACGTGCAATGAGATAAATGACCAGATCATCTCATTTAGTGATGTTGGTTGAGGGATAAATATTGGCCAGGACACCGGGGAGAACTCCCCTGTTCTTCTTCGAAATAGTGCCATGGGTTCGTGGGTTCAAAACAGTGTCAGCTGTGGCTCAGTGGGCAGCACCCTCGCCTCAGAGTCAGAAGGTTGTAGGTTCAAGTCCCACTCCAGAGACTTGAGCACAAAAATCTAGGCTGACGCACGCAGTGCAGTACTGAGAGAGTGCTGCACTGTCGGAGGTGCCGTCTTTTGGATGAGACGTTAAACCGAGGCCCTGTCTGCCCCCTCAGGTGGACGTAAAAGATCCTATGGCACTATTTCGAGGAAGAGCAGGGAAGCTATCCCCGGTGTCCTAGCCAATATTTATTCCTCAACATCACTGAAAAAAACAGATTATCAGGTCATTGTCACATTGCTGATTGTGAGAGCTTGCTGTGTGCAAATTGGCTGCCGCGTTTCCCACATTACAACAGTGACTACATTTCAAATAAGTACTTCATTGGCTGTAAAGCGCTTTGGGACATCCTGTGGTAGTGAAAGGCGCTGTAGAAATGCAAGTCTTTATTTTCTTGTACGTCCACCTGAGAGGGCAGATGGGGCCTTGGTTTAACATCTCATCTGAAAGGCGGCACCTCCGACAGTGCAGCACCCCGCCCCCAGTACTGCTGAATGAAGCCTATTGTAACACCCCTATTGCCACCCAGCCGAGACCAGCTAGCTTGGCACACAACAGGGCAAGGAAGCATTGTGCTCTGTATGGCTTGGGGATGGAGACTTTGGGCTGGATTTTGCCAATGGGGAGCTTTTGGAGGCGGGACTCCCACTTGTCGGGTTTTAGTCCCCCCCTCCATCGACTTCTGGCCAACCTATGCTATTTTCCCTTGATTGACCTTGTTAAGCCCGCCCAGCAGGCTTAGCAGGCCAATTAAGGGGAAGCCGGTTGCAGAGAACGTCAGCGTATGACGTTTCATCTGTCAAAAATTCTCTGTACTTTGATGAGTTCTTGAATTCAAGACCTCATCAAACCTCTTTCTTTTGCAGAAATTAGATGGTTGTGGCATTGGAGAATGCAGCAGCCATTCTGTCATCTCTGCCGCGGAGGTGTGAGACTCTCCGCATCCCCAACTCTTGAAGCCTGCAGGAAGAAACAAAGGTAAGTAAACTTTTTCTAACACATTCCACTTACCTCACATACTCACCTCTCCACACTTGCACCCATCACTTACCTTCACAGCGCACTTTTGCACCCCTCTGACCCCCGCAGACCTACTGCTCGCCTCGGTGACCCTGGCGGGGTTCGGAGCCTTCGGGAAGCCCGCACTTGTGTGGGCAAAATGGGGATAATCCTCTTATCTGCCTGTTAACTACCTGTTAACAGGCAGTTAAGTGGCTGTAATCCCCTTCCCGCCTCCAAGGAGATGGGACCCGGCGCGGGTCGGCTACCCGCCTCCTGGGAAGATGGCACGGAGGCGGGTTGGGGGCGGGATGGGCACTCGCCCCCAGATTCTGCCATTTTCCCGGCAGTCCCGCCTCCCCAGGGCTGGCAAGATCGCGCCCCTGATCTCTGTGGAGGATGACCAGTTGGAATTCCAGGGTCGTCGCTGCTCAACTGCCTGCTTCTCCACTCCCAAAGTTTGGATTGCAATCCTATTAATTAGATTCCTATGCCTTGTTTCCAGGACAAGACAAAGGAACTGAAGAAGCTTCAGGAGTTTCTCGGCGACTTAGTGGTACTGGGATCGCTGCAGGTAAGGGGAGCGGTCGAGAGAAAGAAAGAATTTTCATTTCTCCAGCGCCTTTCACGACCTCGGATCGTCCCAAAGCGCTTTACAGCCAATGAAGTGCTTTTTTTTTTAAGTGTAGTCGCTGTTGTAATGTTGAATATAAGAACATAGGAAATATGAGCAGGAGTAGGCCATATGGTCCCTTGAGCCTGCTCTGCCTTTCAATAAGCTCATGGCTGATCTACCTAGGAAATATGGCAGCCAATTTGCGCACAGCAAGCTCCCACAACAGCAATGTGATAATGACCAGATCATCTGTTTTTGTTATGTTGATTGAGGGATAAATATTGGCCCAGGACACCGGGGAGAACTCCCCTGCTCTTCTTCGAAATAGTGCCATGGGATCTTTTACGTCCACCTGAGAGGGCAGACGGGGACTCGGTTTAACCTCTCATCCGAAAGGCGGCACCTCCGACAGTGCGGCGCTCCCTCAGTACTGCCCCTCCGACAGTGCGGCGCTCCCTCAGTACTGCCCCTCCGACAGTGCGGCGCACCCTCAGTACTGCCCCTCCGACAGTGCGGCGCTCCCTCAGTACTGCCCCTCCGACAGTGCGGCGCACCCTCAGTACTGCCCCTCCCACAGTGCGGCGCTCCCTCAGTACTGCCCCTCCCACAGTGCGGCACTCCCTCAGTACTGCCCCTCCGACAGTGCGGCGCTCCCTCAGTACTGCCCCTCCGACAGTGCGGCACTCCCTCAGTACTGCCCTGGGAGTGTCAGCCAGGATTTTGTGCTCAAGTCTCTGGAGTGGGGACCTGAACCCACAACCTTCTGACTGAGAGGCGAGGCTGCTGTCAGACCTTACAGTCCAGGTGAGATAGAGAACTAATGTGGAAAATCGCGGGTCTGCCCAGCCATTCCAATGACAGCTGCCGTTTTCTCCTGATGTCTTCCTCAGGGTTTCCGCTACTTCCAGCCGTGGCTGCGGGGTCGCGAGGAGCTGTTGCTGACTGTGGTGAACGAGGATGTGGTAAGTATCCCTGCAGCCTTGGCACCTTGTATAAGTCCTGTTCTTCTCACTGAGCTTTAGGAGCTTTCCCTAGTGGGCAAAGGTGCCAGTGTTAGAACGAGACCATACAAAGCAGAAGGTCCCAAGTTTAATAGTACAGGTAATAGGACAGGTTAAGAACTTACCATCTCTTCTCGCCTTGAGCATCTCTGAATGTCTCTACTCCTCACAGACCTCCCCTTTTGTTCTTGTATTCCTTCCCCCAGCCTCCAACTTCATCTGTTTCATTTCCTGCTTTTTTCTCAGTTCTGACGAAGGGTCTTCGACCTGAAACGTTAACTCTGTTTCCCTCTCCACGGATGTTGCCTGGCCTGCTGAGTTTTTCCAGCGCACTTTCTGTCCCAAGTTTAATTGCTGGTCTGTGCTGTGCTCGCTGATCTCGGCCCTAGTAGCAGTTGGGATTCCACAATTAATGTCAGTGCCCTTGGGCTACGCTGGTGGGGGGGAAACGCAGCCAGGAAAATCCTCATCGTTGTTTTCAAATCCCTCCATGGCCTCGCCATTTCCTACCTCTGTAATCTCCTCCAGCCCTACAACGCCCCCCACCCCCAACCGAGATCTCCGCGCTCCTCCAATTCTGCCCTCTTGCGCATTCCAGATTTTAATCGCTCCACTATTGGCGGCCGTGCCTTCAGCTGCCTGGGCCCTAAGCTCTGGAATTCCCTCCTTAAGCCTCTCTGCATCTCTGTCCTCCTTTAAGACGCTCCTTAAATCCTAATTCTTTGACCAAGCTTTTGGTCACCTGTCCTAATATCACCTTATGTGGCTGGGTGTCACATTTTGTTTGATAATCGCTCCTGTGAAGCGTCTTGGGAATGTTTCACTATGCTATATAAATGCAAGATGATGTTGTTCTTGTTGTAGGATATCTGCCCCTGATGACGACTCGGTGGCCCCCAATTGGGAAGTAATTGTGCGTGGACATTGGGTGACAACGATTGAGCCCATTTGGAGGAACTAGATGTTCAGTGGGTTAGATTCGGGCCTTGGACCTGGGTTGAAGTCCAACCCAGACTGATGGGATGGAAGTGTAGCGTGCTTGGGAGGAACAGGTGACTTTGGACCTATGGTTGCCAAAGCTCTCCACCACTATCTAATTGATAAGAGATTGATCACCATGATGAGTCAACAACTCCTTTTATCGTTGTATCCCACGACTACCAGGATGGTAGAAGGTGAATTAGATGGACCTAGGTCTGTTTTTTCCCAGTGAACTGTTGGGACTCTGTCTGCTAGCTGTAAGGGTTGGATGCAAAATGCATTTCAGCAGTTTCTAACTGGCCTAAACAGTGTCTTATACCAATTAGAAGGTTATGCTGATAGGGCTAGATGAAGTCGTGTGGCATGGTCCAATTGGGCCCAATGGCCTGTTTCTGTGCTGTACATTCTACATAATTTGAGCCCATGCACGATGGGCAGAAAGGCCTCCTTCTATGCTGTCATTTCTATTTCTCTCTGAACGGTATAACTCTTCCTGTCCATTTCTCTTCAGAGCTGGCAGTCGGCTAGTTTTCCCGGGAGCCTGATTAATTCTCCCAGCGAGGGTTTCGGAGTTGGCGAGCTGCCCTACGATGACCAATCTCTGCTGACGTCGCTGCGATCACAGAAGAGGTAACAGCGCCATTTCCACCCCACCCCGTAGGGCGTTCACTGGCAAATGCCAGGAAACCCGCCAGCGAGCTCGTGATCAGTGAGAACAATTACCAAGGACCTGAAACAGAGAAAACCAGTTCATGTGTCGGGTGGGAGCTCCGGCATCAGAATCTACCCAAACCCTTAACCTTTCCCCTTTCCCGCTGTGGATCGGCACCCCATCCACCACCTTAAACACTCACTCCCTCCACCACCGGCGCACCGTGGCTACAGTGTGCACCATCTACAAGATGCACTGCAGCAACTCGCCAAGGCTTCTTCGGCAGCACCTCCCAAACCCGCGACCTCTTCCACCGAGAAGGACAAGGGCAGCAGGCGCATGGGAACACCACCACCTCCAAGTTCCCCTCCAAGTCACACACCATCCTGACTTAGAAATATATCGGCCGATCCTTCATCGTCGCTGGGTCAAAATCCTGGAACTCCCTCCCTATCAGCACTGTGGGAGTACCTTCACCACACGGACTGCAGCGGTTCAAGAAGGCGGCTCACCACCACCTTCTCCAGGGCAACTAGGGATGGGCAATAAATGCTGGGCCTTGTCCACATCCAGGAACGAATAAAAAGTGTTGCTGGACCCTGCTCTACATTTCAGTTGGTGCAGTTGAGTTCGGGCTAGCCTCCCGAACAGGTGGCCACAGTGCGGAGTCCCAGGATTTCCCTCTCCCTAAATCCCACTCTCCCTCATTCACGTGGGTTTTTCTCCTCTTTCTGGCTAGTCCTGTTGGGCGGACCAGCTCATATCAAGGGAAACCTGCTGCCATTTAACTTCCCCGCATGAGTTCAGGACCTCGTTCCTTAGCCAGCGTTCCCTACAAGCGTCACTCCTCACGGGAACGCCCAAACACGGAGTCAGGCTCGTTTCTCCCAGGCAGTCACCCAGCAGTACTAATGACTTCTCTGGGGAACACATAGCTGTGCTGGATCCGCCCTTCTCTCTTCCCCCATCATCTCCTATTCCTCCTCTATCCGTCTTTTGGATGGGATGCTAAAGTGAACCCCAGCTTGTCCATTCAGGTGGATAGAGAATGTAAGAACATAAGAACATAAAGAATGAGAGCAGGAGTCGGCCATTTGGCCCTTTGAGCCTGCTCCGCCATTCAATAAGATCATGGCTGATCATCGACCTCAACTCCACTTTCCCACCCGATCTCCATATCCCTTGATTCCCCTAGAGTCCAAAAATCTATCTATCTCAGCCTTGAATATACTCAAAGACTCAGCATCCACAGCCCTCTGGGGTAGAGAATTCCAAAAATTCGCAACCCTCTGAGTGAAGAAATTCCTCCTCATCTCAGTCTTAAATGGCCGACCCCTTATCCTGAGACTATGCCCCCTGGTTCTAGACTCTCCAGCCAGGGGAAAACAACCTCTCAGCATCTACCCTGTCAATCCCCTTCAGAATCTTATATGTTTCAATGAGATCACCTCTCATTCTTCCAAACTCCAGAGAGTATAGGCCCATTCTACACAATCTCTCATCGTAGGACAGCCCTCTCATCCAGGAATCAATCTAGTGAACCTTCGTTGCACCGCCTCCAAGGCAAGTATATCCTTCCTTCGATAAGGAGACCAAAACTGTGCACAGTACTCCAGGTGTGGTCTCACCAAGGCCCTGTACAATTGTAGCAAGACTTCCTTATTCTTATACTCCAACCCCCTTGCAATAAAGGCCAACATGCCATTTGCCTTTCTTATTGCTTGCTGTACCTGCATGCTAGCTTTCTGTGTTTCTTGCACGAGGACACCCAGATCCCATGGCACTATTGGAAGAGGAGCAGGGAGTTCTCCCAGTGTCCTGGCCAACATTTAATCCTCAACCAACATCACTAAAAACACTTCAACTGGTCATTCGCCTTATTGCTGTTTTTGGGATCTTGCTCTGCGGAAATTGGTTGCTGCATTTGCCTCTATAACACCAGTGACTGTGCTTCAAAAGTAATTAATTCTTTCCTTCTCTCCTTCCTCCTTCCCTTCTTCCTTCACACCTTCCGTACTTCACTCCTTCCATCCTTCCTTCCCTCCTTCGCACCCACTCCTTCCTTCCTTTCTTCTTTCCTTCCTTCACTCCTTCCTTCCTTCCCTCCTTCCTTCCCCTCTTTACTCCCACTCCTTCCTTCCTTCACGCCCTCCTTCCATCCTTCCTTCCTTCCTTCCTTCCTTCCTTCCCTCCTTCCCTCCTTCCTTCCTTCCCTCCTTCCTTCCTTTCTTCACGCCCTCCTTCACTCCTTCCTTCGGTCCCTCCTTCCTGCACTCTTTCCCACCTTCCTTCACTCCCCTTTTTTTTCTCTCCTTTTGATAATTTATTTTCCTTTCTTTCTCAGGTTGAGTGGTTGTGGACACATAGATGTGGGGCTGCCTCCAGCCTCTCCGTGTGATCGAGAAATAGCACTCCCAGTAAGTAACTGAGGGACTTCTCCTTTGCTGCAGATACAACTGGTTTCAGGAGAGTGGCACCATATTGATCTAACACTGCTGCGCTCTCCTTTTATTTGACCTCACTCACTGATCTCTCCCTTTATTTTACCTCACTCACTGATCTCTCCCTTTATTTGACCTCACTCACTGATCTCTCCCTTTATTTGACCTCACTCACTGATCTCTCCCTTTATTTGACCTCACTCACTGATCTCTCCCTTTATTTGACCTCACTCACTGATCTCTCCCTTTATTTGACCTCAGTCACTGATCTCTCCCTTTATTTGACCTCACTCACTGATCTCTCCCTTTATTTGACCTCAGTCACTGATCTCTCCTTTTATTTGACCTCAGTCACTGATCTCTCCCTTTATTTGACCTCACTCACTGATCTCTCCCTTTATTTGACCTCACTCACTGATCTCTCCCTTTATTTGACCTCACTCACTGATCTCTCCTTTTATTTGACCTCACTCACTGATCTCTCCCTTTATTTGACCTCACTCACTGATCTCTCCTTTTATTTGACCTCACTCACTGATCTCTCCCTTTATTTGACCTCACTCACTGATCTCTCCTTTTATTTGACCTCACTTACTGATCTCTCCCTTTATTTGACCTCACTCACTGCGCTGCCATTGATGTTTGTGTCGGTGCTGAGCATCATGTGCTGAGCCTCCCTAATGCAACGCCCGTCTCCAACAGGAACTGAACTGCACCCTCTTCCTCTTGGCCGGCTACGCCAAGTACCAGTGCCCGTACGTCTGGATCCGATCCAACCATGAGCGTCTCATTAAAGCGACCAGCGGGGACTGGGCAGCCAAGGACAGCCCTTTGAAGCTGAACTCCACCTTGGAATGGCACCAGAACGGTACGTTTTCGACAGAGCGGAATAGAGGTGGCCCTAACCCAAGACCGCACGCGGGTCTGTTAAATCACATAACTGAGCTTTGGTTCTCAAGCAACGGCCCGGCATTTCACTGTCCCATCAAACACTCCCAGGGCAGGAACAGCACGGGTTAGATACAGAGTAAAGCTCCCTCTACACTGTCCCCATCAAACACTCCCAGGGCAGGAACAGCACGGGTTAGATACAGAGTAAAGCTCCCTCTACACTGTCCCCATCAAACATTCCCAGGGCAGGTGCAGCACGGGTTAGATACAGAGTAAAGCTCCCTCTACACTGTCCCCATCAAACACACCCAGGGCAGGTACAGCACGGGGTTAGATACAGAGTAAAGCTCCCTCTACACTGTCCCATCAAACACTCCCAGGGCAGGTACAGCACGGGTGAGATACAGAGTAAAGCTCCCTCTACACTGTCCCATCAAACACTCCCAGGGCAGGTACAGCACGGGTTAGATACAGAGTAAAGCTCCCTCTACACTGTCCCATCAAACTCTCCCAGGGCAGGTACAGCACGGGTTAGATACAGAGTAAAGCTCCCTCTACACTGTCCCATCAAACACTCCCAGGGCAGGTACAGCACGGGCTAGATACAGAGTAAAGCTCCCTCTACACTGTCCCATCAAACACTCCCAGGGCAGGTACAGCACGGGTTAGATACAGAGTAAAGCTACCTCTACACTGTCCCATCAAACACTCCCAAGGCAGGTACAGCACGGGTTAGATACAGAGTAAAGCTCCCTCTACACTGTCCCATCAAACACTCCCAGGGCAGGTACAGCACGGGTTAGATACAGAGTAAAGCTGGCTCTACACTGTCCCATCAAACACTCCCAGAGCAGCTACAGCACGGGTTAGATACAGAGTAAAGCTCCCTCTACACTGTCCCATCAAACACTCCCTGGGCAGGTACAGCACGGGTTAGATACAGAGTAAAGCTCCCTCTACACTGTCCCATCAAACACTCCCAGGGCAGGTACAGCATGGGTTAGATACAGAGTAAAGCTCCCTCTACACTGTCCCATCAAACACTCCCAGGGCAGGTACAGCACAGGTTAGATACAGAGTAAAGCTCCCTCTACACTGTCCTGTCAAATGCTCCCAGGGCAGGTACAGCACGGGGTAGATACAGAGTAAAGCTCCCTCTACACTGTCCCATCAAACACTCCCAGGGCAGGTACAGCTCGGGTTAGATACAGAGTAAAGCTCCCTCTACACTGTCCCATCAAACACTCCCAGGGCAGGTACAGCACGGGTTAGATACAGAGTAAAGCTCCCACTACACTGTCCCATCACACACTCCCAGGGCAGGTACCGCATGGGTTAGATACAGAGTAAACCTCCCTCTACACTGTCCCATCAAACACTCCCAGGGCAGGTACAGCACGGGTTAGATACAGAGTAAATCTCCCTCTACATTGTCCCATCAAACACTCCCAGGGCAGGTACAGCACGGGTTACATACAGAGTAAAGCTCCCTCTACACTGTCCCATCAAACACTCCCTGGGCAGGTACAGCACGGGTTAGATACAGAGTAAAGCTCCCTCTACACTGTCCCATCAAACACTCCCAGGGCAGGTACAGCACGGGTTAGATACAGAGTAAAGCTCGCTCTACACTGTCCCATCAAACACTCCCAGGGCAGGTACAGCACAGGTTAGATACAGAGTAAAGCTCCCTCTACACTGTCCCATCAAACACTCCCAGGGCAGGTACAGCACGGGTTAGATACAGAGTAAAGCTCCCTCGACACTGTCCCATCAAACACTCCCAGGGCAGGTACAGCACAGGTTAGATACAGAGTAAAGCTCCCTCTACACTGTCCCATCAAACACTCCCAGGGCAGGTACAGCACGGGTTAGATACATAGTAAAGCTCCCTCTACACTGTCCCATCAAACACTCCCAGGGCAGGTACAGCACGGGTCAGATACAGAGTAAAGCTTCCTCTACACTGTCCCATCAAACACTCCCAGGGCAGGTACAGCACGGGTTAGATACAGAGTAAAGCTCCCTCTACACTGTCCCATCAAACACTCCCAGGGCAGGTACAGCACGGGTTAGATACAGAGTAAAGCTCCCTCTACACTGTCCCATCAAACACTCCCTGGGCAGGTACAGCACGGGTTAGATACAGAGTAAAGCTCCCTCTACACTGTCCCATCAAACACTCCCAGGGCAGGTACAGCACGGGTTAGATACAGAGTAAAGCTCCCTCTACACTGTCCCATCAAACACTCCCAGGGCAGGTACAGCACCGGTTAGATACAGAGTAAAGCTCCCTCTACACTGTCCCATCAAACACTCCCAGGGCAGGTACAGCACGGGTTCGATACAGAGTAAAGCTCCCTCTACACTGTCCCATCAAACACTCCCAGGGCAGGTACAGCACAGGTTAGATACAGAGTAAAGCTCCCTCTACACTGTCCCATCAAACACTCCCAGGGCAGGTACAGCACGGGTTAGATACAGAGTAAAGCTCCCTCTACACTGTCCCATCAAACACTCCCAGGGCAGGTACAGCACGGGTCAGATACAGAGTAAAGCTTCCTCTACACTGTCCCATCAAACACTCCCAGGGCAGGTACAGCACGGGTTAGATACAGAGTAAAGCTCCCTCTACACTGTCCCATCAAACACTCCCAGGGCAGGTACAGCACGGGTTAGATACAGAGTAAAGCTCCCTCTACACTGTCCCATCAAACACTCCCAGGGCAGGTACAGCACGGGTTAGATACAGAGTAAAGCTCCCTCTACACTGTCCCATCAAACACACCCAGGGCAGGTACAGCACGGGTTAGATACAGAGTAATGCTCCCTCTACACTGGCCCATCAAACACTTCCAGGGCAGGTACAGCACGGGTTAGATACAGAGTAAAGCTCCCTCTACACTGTCCCGTCAAACACTCCCAGGGCAGTTACAGCACGGGTTAGATACAGAGTAAAGCTCCCTCTACACTGTCCCATCAAACACTCCCAGGACAGGTACAGCACGGGGTTAGATACAGAGTAAAGCTCCCTCTACACTGTCCCATCAAACACACCCAGGGCAGGTACAGCACGGGTTAGATACAGAGTAAAGCTCCCTCTACACTGTCCCATCAAACACTCCCAGGGCAGGTACAGCACGGGTTAGATACAGAGTAAAGCTCCCTCTACACTGTCCCATCAAACACGCCCAGGGCAGGTACAGCACGGGTTAGATACAGAGTAAAGCTCCCTCTACACTGTCCCATCAAACACTCCCAGGGCAGTTACAGCACGGGTTAGATACAGAGTAAAGCTCCCTCTGCACTGTCCCATCAAACACTCCCAGGGCAGGTACAGCACGGGTTAGATACAGAGTAAAGCTCCCTCTACACTGTCACATCAAACACTCCCAGGGCAGGTACAGCACGCGTTAGATACACGGTAAAGCTCCCTCTACAGTGTCCCATCAAATACTCCCAGGGCAGGTACAGCACGCGTTAGATACAGAGTAAAGCTCCCTCTGCACTGTCCCATCAAACACTCCCAGGGCAGGTACAGCACGCGTTAGATACAGAGTAAAGCTCCCTCTACACTGTCCCATCAAACACTCCCAGGGCAGGTACAGCACGCGTTAGATACAGAGTAAAGCTCCCTCTACACTGTCCCATCAAACACTCCCAGGGCAGGTACAGCACGGATTAGATACAGAGTAAAGCTCCCTCTACACTGTCCCATCAAACACTCCCAGGGCAGCTACAGCACGGGTTAGATACAGAGTAAAGCTCCCTCTACACTGTCCCATCAAACACTCCCAGGGCAGGTACAGCATGGGTTAGATGCAGAGTAAAGCTCCCTCTACACTGTCCCATGAAACACTCCCAGGGCAGGTACAGCACGGATTAGATACAGAGTAAAGCTCCCTCTACACTGTCCCATCAAACACTCCCAGGGCAGGTACAGCACGGATTAGATACAGAGTAAAGCTCCCTCTACACTGTCCCATCAAACACTCCCAGGGCAGGTACAGCACGGGTTAGATACAGAGTAAAGCTCCCTCGACACTGTCCCATCAAACACTCCCAGGGCAGGTACAGCACGGGTTAGATACAGAGTAAAGCTCCCTCTACACTGTCCCATCAGACACTCCCAGGGCAGGTACAGCATAGGTTAGATACAGAGTAAAGCTCCCTCTACACTGTCCCCATCAAACACTCCCAGGGCAGGTACAGCACAGGTTAGATACAGAGTAAATCTCCCTCTACACTGTCCCATCAAACACTCCCAGGGCAGGTCCAGCATGGGTTAGATACAGAGTAAAGCTCCCTCTACACTGCTGCAATAACATGCCTCAGCCCCGTCCTTCGATGAGTGCCCCCTAATGTGACATTTCTTATCTCAGCACCCATCCTACGGCCTCCTGAAATTGCCAGTCAGTGTTAATTTAGTGCTGTAGCCCCATGGCCGCCAAGTAGATTGGAATTGCACAAACTCATTTCACTGAAGTGTTAGCCATGGCTCAGTGGGTAGCACTCTCGCCTCAGGGTAAGAAGGTTGTGGGTTCAAGTCCCACTCCAGAGACTCGCGCACAAAATCTAGGCTGACACTCCCAGTGCAGTACTGAGGGAGCGCCGCACTGTCGGAGGGGCGGTACTGAGGGAGCGCCGCACTGTCGGAGGGGCAGTACTGAGGGAGCGCCGCACTGTCGGAGGGGCGGTACTGAGGGAGCGCTGCACTGTCGGAGGGGCAGTACCGAGGGAGCGCCGCACTGTCGGAGGGGCAGTACCGAGGGAGCGCCGCACTGTCGGAGGGGCAGCACTGAGGGAGCGCCGCACTGTCGGAGGGGCAGTACTGAGGGAGCGCCGCACTGTCGGAGGGGCAGTACTGAGGGAGCGCCGCACTGTCGGAGGGGCAGCACTGAGGGAGCGCCGCACTGTCGGAGGGGCAGTACTGAGGGAGCGCCGCACTGTCGGAGGGGCAGTACTGAGGGAGCGCCGCACTGTCGGAGGGGCAGTACTGAGGGAGAGCCACACTGTCGGAGGGTCAGTACTGAGGGAGCGCTGCACTGTCGGAGGGGCAGTACTGAGGGAACGCTGCACTGTCAGAGGGGCAGTACTGAGGGGGCGCCGCACTGTCAGAGGGGCAGTACTGAGGGGGCGCCGCACTGTCGGAGGGTCAGTACTGAGGGAGAGCCGCACTGTCGGAGGGTCAGTACTGAGGGAGCGCTGCACTGTCGGAGGGGCAGTACTGAGGGAGAGCCGCACTGTCAGAGGGGCAGTACTGAGGGGGCGCCGCATTGTCGGAGGGTCAGTACTGAGGGAGAGCCGCACTGTCGGAGGGTCAGTACTGAGGGAGCGCTGCACTGTCGGAGGGGCAGTACTGAGGGAGAGCCGCACTTTCAGAGGGGCAGTACTGAGGGAGCGCCGCACTGTCGGAGGTGCCGTCTTTTGGGTGAGACGTTAAACCGAGGCCCCGTCTGCTCTCTCAGGTGGACGTAAAAGATCCCACGGCCACTATTTCGAAGAAGAGCAGGGGGGAGTTCTCCCCGGTGTCCGGGGGCCAATATTTGTCCCTCAACCAACATCACTAAAAGAACAGATTATCTGCTCATTATCACATTGCTGTTTGCGGGATCTTGCTGTGTGCAAATTGGCTGCCGCGTTTCCTACATTCCAACAGTGACTACACTTCAAAAAAAGTACTTCATTGGCTGTAAAGCGCGTTGAGACGACCTGAGGTGGTGAAAGGCGCTGGAGAAATGCGAGTTCTTTATTTCTTTTCTCATACACCCAGCAGACAGTCTTGGCTGGATTCAAAGCCCTTAAGCCCCCCCCCAAGTCATCGCACTGCTTTTCCCAATATCCCCATTCCCTTGCCGCAGTTCCTGCTCCCGATCACTGCCCAGCGACCTTCCCCCCAGCCCGCTCCCCCCGCCCGCTCCCCCATCCGCTTGCCTTTGAACTGCTTCCCTCACTCTCGTCCGCCTCTCGCATTCTGTCTCTCTGCAGATGTGCTGATTTGGGAGATCGTGGCCGAGCTGGTAAAACTCTGCACGTGGCCCGCACCGCCGAACCCATTCACCCTGGACATGAGGTACTTTGAGTCCCTCCCTCTGATCGAGAGGTTTCTGGCCTCGGGCGCCATGGCCAACTTCCTGCAGAGAATTGTGATCTACGGAAACCGCGAGAAGACCTATTACATCAAAGGTAAGGCGCAGTGCGCTGGCGTCAAAGATCGAGAAGCCATTTATCACCTCCCTCAATTCTTACTTTCGCTTTTTCTGTTACCTTTCTGCTTCTAACATGTGGAAAGGGACCATCAATATAAGATCGTCACTAATAAATCCAATAGGGAATTCAGGAGAAACTTCTCTACCCAGAGAGTGGTGAGAATGTGGAACTCGCTACCACAGGGAGTGGTGGAGGCCAATAGCGTAGATGCATTTAAGGGGAAGCTGGATAAGCACGAGGGAGAAAGGAATAGAAGGACATGCTGATAGGGTGAGATGAAGAGGGGTAGGAGGAGGATCGTTATACAGGGCCTTGGTGAGACCACAGCTGGGAGCACTGTGTGCAGTTTTGGTCTCCTTACCCAAGAAAGGATATACTTGCCAGAGAGGGAGTGCAGTGAAGGTTCACCAGAATGATTCCTGGGATGGCAGGACTGTCGTATGAGGAGAGATTGGGTCGACTAGGCCTGTATTCACTCGAGTTGAGAAGAATGAGAGGGGATCTCATTGAAACGTATAAAATTCTGACAGGGCTAGACAGACTGGATGCAGGGAGGACGTTTCCACTGGCTGGGGGGGTCTAGAACGAAGGGTCACAGTCTCAGGATACGGGGTAGGACATTTAGGACTGAGATGAGGAGAAATTTCTTCACTCAGAGGGTGGTGATCCTGTGGAATTCTCTCCCACAGAAGGCAGTGGAGGCCAAGTCACTGAATATATTTAAGAAGGGGATAGATAGATTTCTAGACGCAAGGGGTATGGGGAGAGAGCGGAAATATGGTATTGAGATAGAGGATCAGCCATGATCATATTGAATGGCGGAGCAGGCTCGAGGGGCCGAATGGCCAACTCTTGCTCCTATTTTTCTATCTTTACCCAGAGAGTGGTGAGAATGTGGAACTCGCTACCACAGGGAGTGGTTGAGGCGAATACTGTAGATGCATTTAAGAGGAAGCCAGCTAAACACGAGGGAGAAAGGAATAGCAGGTTATGCTGATAGAGTGAGATGAAGAGGGGTGGGAGGAGGCTGGTGTGGAGCAGAAACACCGGCACGGAGCAGTTGGGCCGAATGGCCTGTTTCTGCGAGGTACATTCTATGTATGTCAAACCAACATAGCCTTAAAATTAGAGCCAGGCCGTTCACGAGGGAAATCGGGGAGCACTTCTTCACACAAAGGGTAGTGGAGATCTGGAACTCTTCCCCCCGCCCCCTCAAAAGGCTGTGGATGCTAGGCGTCCATTGGAGCTTTGAGGACCGAGACGGATGGATTTTTGTTGGGTAAGGGTGTCGAGGGAAATGGAGCTTCGGCAGGTAAATGGAGTTGAGGTACGGCTCGGCCTTGGTTGTAGCGGAGCAGGCTCGATGGGCTGAATGGCCGACTCCTCCTCCTGTGTAAACATTTACAACAGAAATCTGAACACCTGCAAGGGTGGCGTTGCAAGCTCCGAAAAAGAAAAAGACTTGCATTTCTACAGCGCCTTTCATGACCTCAGGACGTCCCAAAGCGCTTTCCAGCCAATGATCTGGTCATTGATCTCATTGCCGTGTGCGGGAGCTTGCTGTGCGTTTCCTCCACGCTTCAAAAAGCGCCCAAGTGCTTTGGGGAGCCCTGAGGTCGTCCAGCGCGTTATCTAAATGCGAGCGGCTTTACCTCACGCCATGCGCCTTTTTATTTGAGCATCAGGAAGAGTCTGCACGCCGGCAGATGCAAACTTCTGCCACTAGAAGGGGTTTGGGGAGAAGCCACAAGCTTCCCCGTGCTCTCTTCCCGCGCCAGCGCTCAGGCACTCTGAGGGCAATCTCTCTTGCCCTGACTTTCCGTGGGCACAGCAACGGGAGATTCCCCCTTGCTGGATTACAAAAGAAATCGTCTGCCTACACACACCTCCTTTCGTCGCGATATTTGGTCACGCTTTTACGCCAACGTGTAACATTGAAACCGTGTTCAGTTCTGGCCGCCGCTCCTCAGGAAAGATACATTGGCCCCGGAGCGGAGTTGTGGGGGGCGGCGGTGCGGTGTGGCGTAGAATGGCGCTGGTGCTTCGATGGTTAAATTATGAGGACATGTTGGCCTGTATTCCCTTGGGTATAGAAGGTGTGACGGGGAGCGAGCTGTTCGAGACGTTAAAAGGATTCGATGGGGTAGCTACAGAGAAACTATTTCCTCTGGTGGGGGGAGTCCAGAACAAGGGGGCATAACCTTATAATTAGAGCCAGGCCGTTCAGGGGTGATGTCAGGAAGCACTTCTTCACACAAAGGGCCAAGAGGGATATCAGGGATACTTTTTCACACAAAGGGTGGTGGAAATCTGGAACTCTCTCCCCCAAAAGGCTGTGGGTGCTGGGGGTCAACTGGAGCTTTCAAGACCGAGACGGGTGGATTTTTGTTGGTTAAGCGTGTCGAGGGAGATGGAGCTTCGGCACGTAAATGGAGTTGAGGTACAGATCATAAGAACATAAGAAATAGGAGCAGGAGTGGGCCATTCGGCCCCTCGAGCCTGCTCCGCCATTCAATAAGATCATGGCTGATCTTCTACCTCAACTCCACTTTCCTGCACTATCCCCATATCCCTTAATATTCAAAAATCTATTGATCTCTGTCTTGAATATACTCAACGACTGAGCCTCCACAGCCCTCTGGGGCAGAGAATTCCAAAGATTCACCACCCTCTGAGTGAAGAAATTCCTCCGCATCTCAGTCCTAAATGGCCGACCCCTTATTCTGAGACTGTGACCCCTGGTTCTAGACTCCCCACTTTTGGACTATAACCTGGTGTTGTGCGACCTCTCAATCTAGACTCCCCAGCCAGGGGGATCATCCTCCCTGCATCTACCCTGTCAAGCCCTGTAAGAATTTTGTATGTTTCAATGAGATCACCTCTACATTCTTCTAAACTCTAGAGAATACAGGCCCAGTCTACTCAATCTCTCCTCATAGGACAATCCCCCCATCCCAGGAATCAGTCTGGTGAACCTTCGTTGCACTCCCTCTACGGCAAGTATATCCTTCCTTAGGTAAGGAGAGCAAAACTGTACACAATACTCCAGGTGTGGTCTCACCAGGGCCCTATATAATTGCAGTAAGACGTCTTTACTCTTATACTCAAATCCTCTTGTAATAAAGGCCAACATACCACTTGCTTTCCTAATTGCTTGCTGTACCTGCAGGTTAACTTTCAGTGATTTGTGTACAAGGACACCCAGGTCCCTCTGAACACCAACATTTCCCAATCTCTCCCCATTTAAAAAAATACTCTGCTTTTCTATTTTTCCTACCAAAGTGGATAACTTCACATTTCTCCACGTTCTATTCCATTTGCCATGTTCTTGCCCACTCATTTAGCCTGTCCATATCTGCTTGAAGCCTCCTTGCATCCTCCTCACAACTTACAATCCCACCCAGCTTTGTATCATCAGCAAAATGGATATCGGCCATGGTAGTAGCGGAGCAGGCTCGAGGGGCTGAAAGGCCGGCTCCTCCTCCTGTGTAAACATTTACAACAGAAATCTGAACACCTGTAATGGTGTCGTTGCAAGCTCCGAAAAAGAAAGACTTGCCTTTCTCTAGCGCCTTTCATGACCTCAGGACGTCCCAAAGCGCTTTACAGCCAATGAAGTACTTTTGGAGTGTAGTCACTGTTGTAATGTGGGAAACGCAGCAGCCAATTTGCACACAGCAAGCTCCCACAAACAGCAATGCCATAATGACCAGATAATCTGTTTTAGTGATACATATAGGCCAGGACACCGGGGAAAACTCCCCTGCTCTTCTTCGAAATGGTGACCATGGGATCTTATACATCCACCTGAGAGAGCTGACGGGGCCTCAGTTTAACATCTCATCCGAAAGATGGCACCTCCAGCAGTGCAGCGCTCATTCAGTACTGCTCCTCTGACAGTGCGGCGCTCCCTCAGTACTGCCCCTCCGACGGCGCCGCGCTCCCTCAGTACTGCCCCTCCGACAGTGCAGCGCTCCCTCAGTACCGCCCCTTCGACAGTGCGGTGCTCCCTCAGTACTGCCCCTCCGACAGTGCGGCGCTCCCTCAGTACTGTCCCTCCGACAGTGCGGCGCTCCCTCAGTACCGCCCCTCCGACAGTGCGGCGCTCCCTCAGTACTGCCCCTCAGACAGTGCGGTGCTCCCTCAGTACTGCCCCTCCGACAGTGCAGTTCTCTCTCAGTACTGCCCCTCCGACAGTGCAGCGCTCCCTCAGTACTGCCCCTCCGACAGTGCGGCGCTCCCTCAGTACAGTGCGGCGCTCCCTCAGTACTGCCCCTCTGACAGTGCAGTTCTCTCTCAGTACTGCCCCTCCGAAGTGCAGTTCTCTCTCAGTACTGCCCCTCCGAAGTGCAGTTCTCTCTCAGTACTGCCCCTCCGACAGTGCGGCGCTCCCTCAGTACTGCCCCTCCAACAGTGCGGCGCTCCCTCAGTACTGCACTGGGAGTGTCAGCCTAGATTTTTGTGCTCAAGTCCCTGGAGTGGGGCTTGAACCCACAATCTTCTGTCTCCGAGGTGAGAGTGCTACCCACTGAGCTACGAGCCGCCGCTGGCCAGTAGGTGGCGCTGTGCCATGAGTTTCTGAAGACTCCCAGCTCGTATACATAAAAAAGCTTCTATTTGCCAAATGACCCTCAGCAATTTGCTATTGTGGGGGGTTGCATGCCTTCCTGTTAATTCCCGGGAGCTGTGAAAAGGGATTGTTTTGTCTTTCAGTTTTGCAGGAGCTGGAAACTCTGAACAGATTTCACGTGAAGGCTCTCCACGAGATCCAGAAACAGAAGCTGAGAGAGATGGAGGAGGAAGCGGAAGATGATTACGGGATTGACAGCAGTTTATCCAATGGCGAGTAACTGGGCTGGTTTCCTTCTGGTTTTTATACAAAACGTTAGGACAAATCCAGGGAAGAGTAGTGTAGGCATGTAGAATATATGGATAGAGGGAGGGGCAAGGGACACAGAGTCGGGGAGCAGGACTCAGTTGTATATAATGCCCTGGGGACGCAGTGGCTACTTGGGTGTAGCTGAATTTACGAAGTGTTAGTATTGGTGCATATTGTAAGGGAGGGGAGGAGCTTTTTATTCCATGCCCTGATAGGCTTTAGAACACGTTCGAAATGGTGGGGGATCAACGCAGATCATTCAATACAGGCTTATTCTGTGCACACTGAAAGATCAGAGAAGGGGAGAGGCATTGGAGGATGGGAGATGGGTGGAGAAACGCAGCGATGGATGGGTGGAGAAACACACTGAGGGATGGATGGAGGGAGAGACGCACTGAGGGAGAGGAGTGGAGGGAGAGACACACTGAGGGATGGATGGAGGGAGAGACGCACTGAGGGAGAGGAGTGGAGGGAGAGACACACTGAGGGATGGGTGGAGGAGAGACACTGAGTAAGAGGAGATGAAGGCATAGCCACACAGGGATGGGAGATGAAGGGAGAGACACTCTGAGGGGTGAATGGAGGAGAGATTGAGAGATGGATGGAGGAGAGAGACTGAGGGAGAGGAGAGGGAGGGAGAGACACAGGGATGAATGGAGGAGAGAAACTGAGGGATGGGAGATGGAGGTAAAGATACTGAGGGATTGGAGATGAAGGAGAGACACTGAGGGATTGGAGATGGAGTGTGAGAGACACTGAGGGATTGGAGATGGAGGAGAGACACTGAGGGATTGGAGATGGAGTGTGAGAGACACTGAGGGATTGGAGATGGAGTGTGAGAGACACTGGGATTGGAGATGGAGGAGAGAGACTGAGGGAGAGGAGAGGGAGGGAGAGACACAGGGATGAATGGAGGAGAGAAACTGATGGATTGGTGATGGAGGTAAAGATACTGAGGGATTGGAGATGGAGGGAGAACCATCTTGTTAAATCTGATCTTGTTAAATATAGCAATCTATTTTAGGAGTTAAAAACGTAATTTCTGATTAGGAATTAGCTCCTCTGCTGGCTTGGCACTATGGACAGAGCAGAAGGTCCTAGATTAGCTGGTCTCAGTTGAGTTCCGTCATGGGCTACAGTGGTCTTGAGTTAGGGAGGGGAGATATCAGCCAGGGTTCCTGTTCGTGATCACTATCTGGTGATTCTTGCTGGAATGGTGAGCATCAGATGGGCTATAGTCCAACAGCCTGTCGCTACTCACTTGTCCAGGGAGGAGAGGGAATTCGGATGAGGTACCAAAGCTGCTAATGCCCGTGGAACTGTAGCCAGCAAGAATCTCAGCCATCAGGAGAGGGAGGGAGAAAATGAACACAATTAGCAGGAGATTCTGAGGCGAGTGTCTCACCTTCTGACTCCCCGAAGCCTTTTCACCATCTACAAGGCAAAGTCAGGAGTGTGATGGAATACTCTCCACTTGCCTGGATGAGTGCAGCTCCAACAACACTCAAGAAGCTCGACACCATCCAGGACAAAGCAGCCCGCTTGATCGGCACCCCATCTACCACCTTAAACATTCACTCCCTCCACCACCGGCGCACCGTGGCTGCAGTGTGCACCATCTACAAGATGCACTGCAGCAACTCGCCAAGGCTTCTTCGGCAGCACCTCCCAAACCCGCGACCTCTTCCACCTAGAAGGACAAGGGCAGCAGGCGCATGGGATCACCACTACCTCCAAGTTCCCCTCCAAGTCACTCACACACCATCCTGACTTGGAAATATATCGGCCGATCCTTCATCGTCGCTGGGTCAAAATCCTGGAACTCCCTCCCTGACAGCACTGTGGGAGCACCTTCACCACACGGACTGCAACGGTTCAAGAAGGCGGCTCACCACCACCTTCTCCAGGGCAATTCGGGATGGGCAATAAATGCCGGCCTTGCCAACGACGCCCACATCCCATGAATAAATTTTTTAAAAGATGCTGCCATTATAATTGTTACTAATTGGGAAACTGCACGCTGGCTCCTGTGGGGGGGGGGCAAGAAGTTTCGGGACGGGACTGCTGAACACCTCACACGGTGCCACCCCAGTCCGATGGTCCTCATTTCTCTATGTATGTGCACGTTCTCAGAAATTGCCATCGACACGGACTTCATGAGCATTCAGAACTCATTACAATTAAAGTACTTCACTATATTCGGGTGAAGAGTGCCGCGTGTACTTCCTTTTATCTGCTCCGCTGTTTAGTCCTTCGTTCGAGGTTCTGCCCAGCCCCCAGCCCCACCCGAGAATGTGGGAAGGGTATCTACCCAGGTCTGAAGCAACGGGTTTGGTGCGAAATCAAGAGATATGGGGATCGGGCGGGAAAGTGGAGTTGAGGTGGAAGATCAGCCATGGTCTTATCGAATGGCGGAGCAGACTCGAGGGGCCGTATGGCCCACTCCTGCTCCTGTTACTAAGGTTCCTATGTAAACGGGTTCAATCAGGCGCTCCCATTTTCTGTCCCCCTCTGTTTGGCGCTGTCCCACAGATAGTTCGAGCTGAGACAGGAACACACGCTGAAGGCGTCTTATCGCCACAAAGCAGTGTCCGCGCGACAGCAAAACATTGGTTCCGCGCCGGCTGCCACTAGCGTCTTACTCTTCTTCTCTTCTGTGCCTAGTGGCACTAGAGGCAGCCCATTTCTTAACCGGTTTCTAGAGAGAAAGAACTTGCATTTATATAGCGCCTTTCATGACCACTGGATGTCCCAAAGCGCTTTACAGCCAATGAAGTACTTTTGACGTGTAGTCACTGTTGTAATGTAGGAAATACGGCAGCCAATTTGTGCACAGCAAGCTCCCACACACAGCAATGTGATAACGACCAGATCATCTGTTTTAGCAGCCCGCTTGATTGGCACTCCCTCCACCACCGGCGTACCGTGGCTGCAGTGTGTACCATCTACAAGATGCACTGCAGCAACTCGCCAAGGCTTCTTCGGCAGCACCTCCCAAACCTGCGACCTCTTCCACCTAGAAGGACAAGGGCAGCAGGCGCATGGGAACACCACCACCTCCAAGTTCCCCTCCAAGTCACACACCGTCCTGACTTGGAAATATATCGGCCGTTCCTTCATCATCGCTGGGTCTAAATCCTGGAACTCCCTCCTGAACAGCACTGTGAGAGCACCTTCACCACACGGACTGCAGCGGTTCAAGAAGGCGGCTCACCACCACCTTCTCAAGGGCGATTAGGGAATGGGCAATAAATGCTGGCCTTGCCAGCGACGCCCAGATCCAGAGAATGATTTTTTTTTTAAATTTGCCCGACAAGTATTCCTGTAAGGGAAAATGAGCAATGTAAGCGTAACTTGAGTGTTGTTGCTGGACTTGGTACAGTTTTGCCCTTTAACGGTGTACAATAATACGTCTATTTAAAACGTGTGCAGGAACACAGAGACCTGCGGGCTGTCGGTACACAAATCTTTGAAGGTGGCAGGACGAGTTTAGAAGGCTGTTCAAAAAGCACACGGATCTTTGGTTTTACTAATAGAGGAACAGAGTACAAAAGCAAGGCAGTTTATGCTGAACCTTTATAATACTCTGGTTGGGCCTCCGCTGGAGCACTGTGTTCGATTCTGGGCCCCGCACTTTAGGAAGGATAGATTGGCCTTGGAGGGAGTGCAGCGTAGGTTTACCAGAATGATTCCCGGACTCCAAGGGTTGAATTAGGAGGAGCGATTACACAAACTAGGGTTGTATTCCCTGGAATTTCCAAGGTTAAGGGGTAATTGATCGAAGTTTTCAAGATATTAAGATAGGGTAGAGTGAGAGAAACTATTCCGCTGGTTGGGGATTCTAGGACTAGGGGGCATAGTCTAAAAATTAGAGCCAGACCTTTCAGGAGTGGAATTAGGAAACACTTCTACACACAAAGGGTGGCAGAAGATTGGAACTCTCTTCCGCAAACGGCAATTGATACGAGGTCAATTTAAATCTGAGATTGATAGATTTTTTGTTAACCGAAGGTATTAAGGGATATGGGGCAAAGGCGGGTGGATGGAGTTAGGTCGCAGATCAGGCCACGATCTCATTGAATGGCGGGACAGGCTCGAGGGCCTGCATGGCCTCCTCCTGTTGCTCTGTTCTTAATAGATGTTTGTCCTGTGCAGTGGTAAATAAATAAATAGCCACTCATTGGGTGCAGCCACAACCACCAGTCGGTCAGCGATAAGGAACAGTTTACGTTCAAAATCTTCACTCCTCTTATCAAGCAGCGCCATTGTGACGTGTTGCCAGTAGGAAGCCTCCTGTGACCTGTCGATACTGTAATTGCCACTGTCATTCCAGAACACATTCAGCAAAAACAAATCTGCTCCCCGCCGCCCCCCCCCCCCCCCGCCAACCGCACTCCTGCCCCACACCCGTCCCAGCTTGGTAAAGATACTTCACCGGCCTCCTTATGTGCTGTGCGATTCGATGGCTGTAATGCTGCCCTTTCACCTCCAGGATCTGCCACTCGACCGCATCAACCTGCATTTATCCAGCGCCCTTTAACGCAGTAAACCGTCCCCGAGGACCTTCGCCGGAGCGCAAATCAGACAAAGAATTTGACACCGAACCACGTAAGGAGATATTAGGACAGGTGACCAAAAGCTGGGTCAAAGAGGTCGGTTTTAAGGAGCGTCTTAAGGGAGGAGAGAGAGAGCGGAGAGGTTTAGGGAGGGAATTCCAGAGCTTAGGGCCCAGGCGGCTGAAGGCACGGCCGCCAATGGTGGAGCGATGGAAATCGGGGATGCGCAAGAGGCCAGAATTGAGGAGCGCAGAGATCTCGGAGGGTTTGTGGGGCTGCAGGAGATTACAGAGATAGGGAGGGGGGAGGAGGCCATGGAGGGATTTGAAAACTTGAATGAGAATTTTTAATTCGCTGCGAACCTGTTCTTTGGAATGATGCCACCTCTGGGGGGAAAAAAAACTAAAGCTTTTGGTTCCCCCCCCCCCCCACCCTTTTTGCAGGTTGCTCACCAGCCTTTTTTCAACCTCTCGTGAACTGCCCCAAGGGCCCCCACCTCAGATGCACACTGCTCGCAGAAGTAGTTAACCACACCCTCCTACCCCCACCCAGAAAGGCAAAGCCGTCGCTCCCCTCCCCCACCAACAAACATGGTGGGACATTCGGAGCCTCTGCGCGGAGTACAGCTCCTCTCCTGGCGGCCCACACGGGTCCCCTCACCAAACCTGTGTGACCACCACCCCACACACCCCCCATCCCCCCACTGCCCATCACACAGGCTGGTGCAAGATGCAAAATAGAAGCACATCATCCTCCTTATCTCAACTCCCACAAGAACAGTGGCCCAACCCAACAATGCCGTCGGAATAGGCGGGAGAGCCTGCGTGCTCCCATGTCTTGAAAAAAGAATGATGTGGAGATGCCGGCGTTGGACTGGGGTTGACAAATGTGAGAAGTCGCACAACACCAGGTTATAGTCCAACAGCTTTATTTGAAATCACAAGCTTTCGGAGCGCTGCTCCTTCGTCAGGTGAAGTGAAGAGATGTATATATCGGCACAGCATATATAGTCAGAGAACTGACTGACCTGTTGGGACACCATCCACACCTTTGATTGCCGTGATTGTCTCTCTGCCGAGGTGTGATAAAGGGCAGTTGGAAAGATTAACTGTAATCATCTGGCTGTGTTCTCTGTCTATATATGCTGTGGCTATATGCATTTCTTCACTTCACCTGACGAAGGAGCAGCGCTCCGAAAGCTTGTGATTTCAAATAAAGCTGTTGGACTATAACCTGGTGTTGTGCGACTTCTCACATTTGAAAAAAGAAGGCTGAGGGGTGACCTAATAGAGGTCTTTAAAATTATGAAAAATTTTGATCGAGTGGATACAGAGAGAGTGTTTCCACTTGTGAGGAAGAGCATAACTAGAGGCCATCAATACAAGATAGTCACCAAGAAATCCAATCGGGAATTCAGGAGAAACTTCTTTACCCAGAGAGTGGTGAGAATGTGGAACTCGCTACCACAGGGAGTGGTTGAAGCGAATAGTCTAGCTGCATTTAAGGGGAGGCTGGACAAGCATATGAGGGAGAAAGGGAATAGAGGGTTATGCTGATAGAGTTAGATGAGGAAAACATCCACCCCACCACTGCGACCCTGAAGCATATGAAAATACTGTACAAAATACAGATAACTACACCGTCACTGCGACCTTCTGTAAATACCATGTCAGGATTAACTGGTCATTCACCTCATTACCGCATAAAAAGCCAGTATCAATAATGGTGACCATGAAACTATCGGATTGTCGTAAAAACCCATCTGGTTCACTAATGTCCTTCAGGGAAGGAAATCTGCCGTCCTTACCTGGTCTGGCTGATGTGTGACTCCAGACCCGCAACAATGTGGTGGACTCTTAACTGCTCCTGTGAAATGGCCCAGCGAGACACTCAGTTGTACCAAACCGCTACATCACCACACGGACTGCAGCGGTTCAAGAAGGCGGCTCAGCACCACCTTTTCAAGGGGCAAGTAGGGATGGGCAATAAATGCGGTCTTAGTGAAGGGAAATGATACGGGATCGGACGCACGCTCTGTGCAATTCTACAACAACTCCATTTCAATTTTTATTGGGAATATTTTAACTTTGTAAAACAGCCCTGCTAAAAAAAAAATACATTACACTCAAATCTGTCCTGCATCACATGTGTAGTCTGCAGTCACCCACAAGCAGATGAACTGGGAGTCTGTAGATAGGGAACTCCTATCTGGGACACCCTAGCAACAGGCATCTCGAAAGATAAGACGAAACATCTGCCTCTCACTAAGAGATGGTCGGGTTATCTAAAACAGACAGGAACCTGCCGGTTAACATAAATACATCGCACCATTTCCATTATTCTGCAAGCCCATTACCCTAGGGTATCACACTCCGGTAGAAGCGAGTGACATGGACTGTTTTGCCCTCTAGACGGGCAAAGCCTCGAGCAAGGGTCCAAGAGCACCGGGCAGCCAGGGGGCTACTGAGTGGCAGGGGGGGGGGGGGGGGGTTTGTCAAACAGAGCCACCGTCTCCCCCCCAGAGCTACTCGAGTCTCATCGAGGGTAAGCACAGTGACGCACAGTTGTAGCGTCAGATAAGAAGCAGGAGCAGGCATTCGGCCCCTCGAGCCTGCTCCGCCATTCAATAAGATCATGGCTGATCTTCCAACTCAATGCCACTTTCCCGCCCTCTTCCTCCATCTCCCTTGATTCCCCTAGAGTCCAAAAAAAATCTATCTACCTCAGCCTTGAATATACTCAACGACTGAGCCTCGACAACCCTCTGGGGCAGAGAATTCCAAAGATTCACCACCCTCCGAGTGAAGAAATTTCTCCTCATCTCAGTCCTAAATGGCCGACCCCTTATTCTGAGACTGTGGCCCCCTAGTTCTAGACTCCCCAGCCCAGGGGGAAACGTCCTCCCAGCATCTACCCTGCCAAGCTTTCTTCGGAATTTTACACGTTGCAATGAGATCCCCTCTCATTCTTCTAAACTCCGGAGAACATACTCTATATTCGTTCAGTTTAGTCAGTGAACCTTGTCTCAACGTAAAGTCTGAAAGGTGTGGAGCGGGAGTTCTTGGGGAGGCGGAATCAGCTTCCCACAACATGCTTAATGTTGGTGCGTTGATGCTGGAGTGTCGAATGTGTTGCTGTCACAGTTTCACGCGCACGAGTTTTATTTTGAAGCGGCCATCTTGATATTCGTAGATTAAAACCTTGCGAGGGGTGGGGGAGGGGTGGCTTTTAACCTGCATTTCAAAGCCGTTTTTAAAACGATCGATAAAAGCCTCGTACGTCACGTCGAAGGTCTCGACCTCCGCCCCCACGGTTTCCACAGTGGGCGCCGCCGCCAATTCATTTGACATTTTTTTCCCCCAAATTAAAAAAAATAATGGATGAAACAAGGTGGACGGGGCTGCGGGTCAGTCTCCTTCCTGCTCTCCCCCAACGAGCTCCTGCACCGAGGAGTCCCTGGTCAGATCCTCCACGTCGTGGTACCCCGTGTCCAGGCGGTGAGGGGCTCGGAACGAGGACGCCCGCTGCAAAAACTCCCGGTGCATCCTGACCTCCGCCTCTTCGTCGCTTTCAAACGAGTGATTGAGCTCCGGTTCCTCATCCAGCGAGCTCCCTGGGGGAAAACAAGAGCACAGATCAATTAAGATCGGCGTAGCGCCTTTTCACTCAGAAGCTCGATAATTATTTGGAATCATCCGCTAGGCTGGGTAACAAGAGCCAAACGCATTAAGCCAAACATTTGGGGGGGTCCTTTGTGCATGAAACACAAAAGGTTGGCATGCAGGTACAGCAAGTAATCAAAAAAGGCAAATGGAATGTTGGCCTTTGTTGCAAGGGGGTTGGAGTATAAAAGCAGGGAAGTCCTGCTACAACTGTACAGGGTATTGGTAAGACCACACCTGGAGTACTGCGTACAGTTTTGGTCTCCTTATTTAAGGAAGGATATACTTGCATTGGAGGCAGTTCAGAGACGATTCACTAGGTTAATTCCAGAGATGAGGGGGTTGACTTATGAAGAAAGGTTGAGCAGGTTGGGCCTATACTCATTGGAATTTAGAAGAATGAGAGGTGATCTTATTGAAACATATAAGATACTGAGGGGGCTCGACAAGGTAGATGCAGAGAGGATGTTTCCCCTTGTGGGGAAATCTAGAACGCGGGGGCACAGTTTCAGAATAAAGGGTCGCCCTTTTAGAACTGAGATGAGGAGGAATTTCTTCTTTCAGAGGGTCGTAAATCTGTGGAATTCTCTGCCCCAGAGAGCTGTGGAGGCTGGGTCATTAAATACATTTAAGGTGGAGATAGACAGATTTTTGCAAGATAAGGGAGTGAAGGGTTATGGGGAGCGTGCAGGGGAGTGGCTTTGAGCCCAAGATCAGCCATGATCTTATTGAATGGCGGAGCAGGCTCGAGGGGCCAAGTGGCCTATTCCTGCTCCTATTTCTTATGTTCAACATGGGCTACAATGGGAGAGTCCGAGAGCCTCAAAAGACTGAACAGCTTCTCATCCTCTACTGGGCACCGTCCCACAGCATCTTTGCTGAGGGTCATAGGAACAGGAGGAGGCCGTTCAGCCCCTCGAGCCTGTTCCGCCATTCAATGAGATTCTGTAGCTCAACTCCATCCACCCGCCTTGGCTCCATATCCCTCAATACCTTAGTCTAGCGAAAATCTATCGATTGCAGATTTAACTGAGCTAGCGTTTTGCGTACTGCGTTTTGCGGGAGAGAGTTCCACACTTCTACCACCCTTTGTGTGAAGGAGTGTTTCCTAACTTCTCATCTTCCGATTCGGCACTTTACAGCCTTCCGGACTCAATATCGAGTTCAACAATTTCAGATCATAACCTCGGCCCCTACCATATATATATATATTTTTTTTTATCCACACTTTTGGTTTGTGCCTTTTCCCTTTTTTTTTCTCTCTCCCCCCCCCACGGCAGCTGTCTTTCACTCTGCCAGCATTTCACACTTCACACTTCTGAGCCATCTTTTGTCTCTTAACCTGTCCTATTACCATCTCGTCTCGCCTTGAGCATCTCTCAATGTCTCTACTCCTCACAGACCTCCCCTTTTAACATAGAAACATAGAATCTAGGAGCAGGAGTAGGCCATGCGGCCCGTCGAGCCTGCTCCGCCATTCAATACGATCATGGCTGATCATCCAAATCCAGTACCCTGTCCCTGCTTTAATCCCCACAGTACACATATCCCACCCTACCCCCGTAACCTCACGTATTTAATTCCCCCTACCATATCCCATCCTATCCCCATAACCCCACATATTTAATCCCCCCTTACACTAAGGGTCAAATTATCATAGCCAAATCAACCTAACCCACACATTTTTGGACTGTGGGAGGAAACCGGAGCACCCGGAGGAAACCCACGCAGACACGGGGAGAATGTGCAAACTCCACACAGACAGTCACCCGAGGTCAGATTCGAACCCGGGTCTCTGGCGCTGTGAGGCACCAGTGCTAACCACTATGCCACCGTGTTGTATTCCTTCCCCCAGCCTCCAACTTCATCTGTTTCATTTCCTGCTTTTTTCTCAGTTCTGACGAAGGGTCTTTGACCTGAAACGTTAACTCTGTTTCTCTCTCCACGGATGCTGCCTGGCCTGCTGAGTTTTTCCAGCGTTTTCTGTTGTTGTTTCAGTTTTCCAGCATCCGCAGTATTTTGCTATTGTTTCCTAACTTCTCTCCTGAATGACCTGGCTGTAATTTTAAGGATATGTCCCCTTGTTCTGGACTCCCTCCCTCCAGCAGAAAAAGTTTCCCTCGATCTAAAATAATAACAGAAAATGCTGGAAATACTCAGCAGGTCAGGCAGCATCTGTGGAGAGAGAAACAGAGTTAATGTTTCAGGTCGATGACCCTTCGTCAGAACTGGAAAAAGCTGGAGATGGAACAGGTTTTTAAGCATGTGTCGGGGCAGGGAGAGGGGGGAGGGGAGGAAAGAACAAAAGGGAAGGTCTGTGATTGGATGGAAGGCAGGAGAGATTAAGAGACAAAAGGGATGATGGTGCGAGGCAAAAGGAGATGGTGATGGGACAAGTTAAGAAACAAAAGATGGCTCTAGATGAAGTGTAAATGGCAATGGCAGAATGAAAGACAGCTGCCATGTGAGAGAAAAAATAATAGAAAAAAAAGATAGGGGCAGAGGTTCTGGTCTGAAATTGTTGAACTCGATGTTGAGTCCAGAAGGCTGTAAAGTGCCTAATCGAAAGATGAGGTGCTGTTCATTGAGCTTACGTTGAGCTTCATTGGAACCGTGTAAGAGGCCGAGGGCGGAGAGGTCTGAGTGGGAGTGGAGCGGAGAATTAAAGTGTCAGGCGACCGGAAGCTCGGGGTCCCCCTTACGGACTGAACGTACCTATCAATTTCAGTACCTACCCTATCAATTCCTTTCAAAATCCTAACAACCTCAATCAAATCCACGCCCCCCCCCACCACCCCCCTTAGCCTTCTACATTCCAGGCAATAGGAACCGAGTTTCCGTAACCTGAGAAATCCACCAGTCAGAAAATGTCACTTCCCGAAAGCTCCGCGTGAAATTGGAAAGAAAACTGCCTTTTAAAACGAGGGATTAAACAGTTCCCGTTCACTTCTTAAAAAAAATAATGTACGCACTTTTTTTTTGATTATATGAAGCCAGGGTCTGATCGCTGCCAACAGACTCCTGGTTGAACAGGGCTGAATGCGAAGTGTTGTGGTTTTATCGGTGCATGAAGCATCTACGCGTTTAATCTCTTCACTGTCAGTGATATGGAAGGATTTATATCTCTAACACATCTCTTCCCTGTGAAATCCTTACTTCTGACTTTTTTTTTTAAGGGTCATTGTGATCGCGTGAAGCTTCTTTATCGGCCTGGTTCTAACCAGTTGCTCAAGTTAAGATGCAGATAAGGGGGCGTCTCTAAATTGCACACTGAAAACTGATCTGAAACACGACAACAACAGCTTGTATTTATATAGCGCCTTTAACGTAGTAAAACGTCCCAAAGCGCTGCACAGGAGTATTAAAAGACACAAAAAAAAATTTGACACCGAGCCACATAAGGAGAAATTAGGGCAGGTGACCAAAAGCTTGGTCAAAGAGGTAGGTTTTAAGAACATAAGAAATAGGAGCAGGAGTCGGCCATTCGGCCCCTCGAGCCTGCTCCGCCATTCAATAAGATCATGGCTGATCATCTACCTCATCTCCACTTTCCTGCACTATCCCTTAATATTCAAAAATCTATCGATCTCTGCCTTGAATATACTCAACGACTGAGCCTCCACAGCCCTCTGGGGTAGAGAATTCCAAAGATTCACCACCCTCTGAGTGAAGAAATTTCTCTTCATCTCAGTCCTAAATGGCCGACCCCTTATTCTGAGACTGTGACCCCTGGTTCTAGACTCCCCAGCCAGGGGAAACAACCTCCCTGCATCTACCCTGTAAGAATTGTGTATGTTTCAATGAGATCGCCTCTCATTCTTCTAAACTCTAGAGAATATAAGCCTAGTCTACTCAATCTCTCCTCATAGGACAATCCCCCCATCCCAGGAATCAACCTAGTGAACCTTCATTGCACTCCCTCTATGGATCCTTAAAAAGCATCCTAAAGAAAGATTTGCATTTCTATAGCGCCTTTCACGACCACCGGACGTCTCTAAGCGCTTTACAACCAATGAAGTACTTTTGAAGTGTAGTCATTGTTGTAATAGGAAACACAGCAGCCAATTTGCACACAGCAAGCTCCCACAAACAGCAATGTGATAATGACCAGATATTCCAGGTACCAGCACTCCCCTGGAGTGTCAGTCTAGATTTTTGCATTCAAGTCCCTAGAGTGGGACTTGAACCTACAACCTTCTGACTCAGAGGCAAGTGTGCTACCAACTGAGCCACAGCTGACACCGAGGAAAGAGAGGTGGAGAGGTTTAGGCAGGGAATTCCAGAGCTTAGGGCCCAGGCAACAGAAGGCACGGCCACCAATTGTTGAGCGATTATAATCAGGGATGCTCAGGAGGGCAGAATTAGAGGAGTGCAGATACCTCGGGGGGTTGTGGGGCTGGAGGAGATTACAGAGAGAGGGAGGGGCGAGTGAATGGAGGGATTTGAAAAGAAAGGATGAGAATTTTGAAATCGAGGCGCTGCTTAACCGGGAGCCAATGTAGGTCAGAGAGCACAGGGGGTGATGGGCGAACGAGTTAGGACACAGGGCAGCCGAGTTTTGGATGACCTCAAGTTTACGTAGGGTGGAGTGTGGGAAGCCAGCCAGGAGTGGGTTGGAATAGTCAAGTCTAGAGGTAACAAAGGCATGGATGAGGGTTTCAGCAGCGGATGAGCTGAGGCAGGGGCGGTGACGGGCGATGTTACGGAGGTGGAAATAGACGGTCTTGGTTATGCTGCGGATATGTGGTCGGAAGCTCATTTCAGGGTCAAATATGACACCAAGGTTGCGAACAGTGTGGTTCAGCCTCAGGCAGATGTTAGAGACTTGGTGAAGTAAGGGAACGCCCATAAATGCCCGTACTATGTTGTCGTACTTGAAGTGGTATTTAGGATTAATGGTCATATCCCATCTGGAGTATTCCGTTCGATTCTGGGCACCGCACCTCAGGAAGGATATATTAGCCTTGGAGGGGGGGGGGGTGCAGCACAGATTAATAGAAAGAAAGAACTTGCATTTATATAGCGCCCTTCACGACCTCAGGACGTATCAAGGCGCTTTACAGCCAATGAAGTACTTTTGAAGTGTAGTCACTGTAGGGAAGCGCGGGCAGCCAAGTTTGCGCACAGCAAGCTCCCACACACAGCAATGTGATAATGAGCAGCTAATCTGTTTTCGTGATGTTGGTTGAGGGAGAACTTTTACCAGATTGATACCAGGGATTCAAGGGTTAAATGATACAGCCAGATTGCATAAACCTGGCCGGCATTCCCCTGAGTTTACACGGTTGAAGGGTGATCTGATCGCGTTGTTTAAGATGATAAAGGGATTCGATAGGATAGCTACAGAGAAACTGCTTTCTCTGGTGGGGGGGGAGTCCAGAACAAGGGGACGTAATCTTAAAATTAGAGCCAGGCCGTTCAGGGGTGATGTCAGGAAGCACTTCTTCACACAAAGGGTGGTGGAAATCTGGAACTCCCCCCGCAAAAAGCAACTGAGGCTGGAGCGGTTCAATTGAAATTCTCAAGATTGAGATCAACCAATTTTTGTTCGGTGTGGGTATCAAGGGATCCGGAGCAAAGGCGGGCAGATGGAGTTAAGATACAGATCAGCCATGATCTAATTAAATGGCGGAACAGGCTCGAGGGGCTGAATGGCCTGCTCCTGTTCCTGTGCTCCAAAGTGCCGACTCGTTACAGTAACGTTTAAATGTTGCTGCGCAATCGTTAAATCACGTCACCAGTGAGAGTCTTCGCACCTGGGTAACATTGGCGCTCCGACACCGTGAAGATCACAGATTTCGAAATAGAATTCCCCATAGAATTCCGACACCTTGCGTTGTGCAGCTGAGCTTGTTTGTGAGATAGAATCAGAGATACTTACGGCACAGAAGGAGGCCATTCGGCCCATCGTGTCTGCGCCGGCCGACAAAGAGCTATCCAGCCTAATCCCACTTTCCAGCTCTTGGTCCGTAGCCCTGCAGGTTTCGGCACTTCGAGTGCCTATCCAAGTACTTTTTAAATGTGATGAGGGTTTCTGCCTCTATCACCCTTTCAGGCAGTGAGTTCCAGACCCCCACCACCCTCTGGGTGAAAGAATTTCTCCTCAACTCCCCTCTAATCTTTCTCCCAATTATTTTCAATCTCGGCCCCCCTGGTTATTGACCCTTCCACTAAGGGGAGTAGGTCCTTCCTATCCACTCTATCTGGGCCCCTCATCATTTTATACACCTCAATTAAATCTCCCCTCAGCCTCCTCTGTTCCAAAGAAAACAACCCCAGCCTCTCCAATCTTTCCTCCTAGCTAAAATTCTCCAGTCCTGGCAACATCCTCGTAAATCTCCTCTGACTCCTGTTCTAAGTGACTTAGAGCTGCCACCCTATCCCAGTCCACCTCCCTCCCTTTTGGATCTGGTTTTTTATTTAAGATATGGGTGGTGTTCAGAGTCACTTTCAGGGCATCAGAGCAACCAGTTTTACCCTCTCTTAACTGTACTAACCTGCCAAGGGCACCCAACACCCTCGGTGAACATCATCGAGCCATCCAACAAGACCTGGACAACATCCAGGCTTGGGCTGATAAATGGCAGGTAACATTTGCACCACACAAGTGCCAGGAAATGACCATCTCCAACAAGAGAGAGTCTAACCGTCGCCCCTTGACATTCAACGGCATTACCATCCTCGAATCTCCCACCGTCAACAACCTGGGGGTCACCATTGACCAGAAACTTAACTGGACCAGGCGCATAAATACTGTGGCTACAAGAGCAGGTCAGAGGCTGGGTATTCTGCGGCGAGTGACTCACCTCCTGACTCCCCAAAGCCTTTCCACCATCTACAAGGCACAAGTCAGGAGTGTGATGGAATACTCTCCACTTGCCTGGATGAGTGCAGCTCCAACAGCACTCAAGAAGCTCGACACCATCCAGGACAAAGCAGCCCGCATGATTGGCACCCCATCCACCACCTTAAACATTCACTCCCTCCACCATCAGCACACCGTGGCTGCAGTGTGTACCATCCACAAGATGCACTGCAGCAACTCGCCAAGGCTTCTTCAGCAGCACCTCCCAAACCCGCGACCTCTTCCACCTAGAAGGACAAGGGCAGCAGGCGCATGGGAACACCACCACCTCCAAGTCACACGCCATCCTGACTTGGAAATATATCGGCCGATCCTTCATCGTCGCTGGGTCAAAATCCTGGAACTCCCTCCCTAACAGCACTGTGGGAGCACCTTCACCACACGGACTGCAGCGGTTCAAGAAGGCGGCTCACCACCACCTTCTCAAGGGCAATTAGGGAATGGGCAATAAATGCTGGCCTCGCCAGTGACGCCCGCATCCCATGACTGAATATTTTTTTTTAAATGTTGAGACTAGGGACCTGATTCAGTCTTGACCTAATCTCCAAACCAGCACGATTTCCACCAAGGGTCCCTGGATCAAGAATGCTGGCAAATAATATTTCTTCGCCTCCAGGAAAGCAGAGGTCAGTCGTAGCACTTTTGGTTGTTGCCAAAGCCGAGATTATAGCCGGGGCCCCCTCGGTCTGGTTATGGCTCCATTTCCACGCTGGCTCCACCAATTGAGCCGTTTGGCATTGGCGCAGGAACGAGCACGAAGAGGTATTGCGCCGCCTGCTCAGCGGCTGAGTGGGTAGCACTCTCGTCCTCCAGAGTCAGAAGGTCACGGGTTCGAATCCCACCTCCATAAGACTTGAGCCCATAATCCAGGCTGACGCTCCCAGTGCAGTGCTCATCATGAAGGTAATATGAAGAAGAGCAGTGGGGGAGGGGCAGGGAGTTCTCCCCGGGTGTCCCGGGGCCAATATTTATCCCTCAGTCAATATCACTAAAACAGCTGATCTGGTCATCATCACATTGCTGATTGTGGGAACGTGCTGTGCGCCAATTAGCTGCCGTGTTTCCTACATTACAAAAGTGACTACACTGCAAAAAATAAAGTATTTAATTGGCTGTAAAGCGCTTTGGGACGTCCTGGCGCTATAGAAATGCAAGTTCTAAAATGCAGGTTCAAAACTAGAGGCCATCAATATAAGATAGTCAGCAAGAGGCCTACGTGCTCTGATATCTTGAAAAGAGAAGGCTGAGGGGGTGACCGAATAGAGGTCTTTAAAATGATGAAAGGTTTTGATAGAGTGGATACAGAGAGAATGTTTCCCCTTGTGGAGAAGAGCATAACTAGAGGCCATCAATATAAGATAGTCACCAAGAAATCCAATAGGGAATTCAGAAGAAACCTCTTTTCCCGGAGAGTGGTGAGAATGTGGAACTCGCTACCACAGGGAGTGGTTGAGGAGAATAAAATAGATGGATTTACGGGAAGCAAGATAAGCACATGAGGGAGAGAGGAATAGAAGGATTTGCTGATAGGGTGAGATGAGGAAGGATGGTAGGAGGCTTGTGTGGAGCGTAAGTGCCGGCACGGACTGGTTGGGCCAACAGGCCTGTTTCTCTGCTGTATATTCTTGGTAATTCTATGCAAGTCTTTTGACTCAAGGGGCTGGATTTTGATACTGGGGCGGGTTGGGGTCGTGTCATCCGCATTTCGTGTTATCCACCCGACCGCAATTGGATGTGGGAGATTGATGCAATTTTCACTTAATTGGGCAATTGAGTTCCAGCATGTGGGAACCCATGAACCAATTAGTGGTTTCAGTCTGAAAGTCGCCTCTGATGATGTCATCTGGTCTCAGAGATTGCCTGGCCTTTGCTGTGAGAGGACCTGGATGCAAAATGAGCAGCATCTCAGAGAGAGAGAGAGAATTTTTTTTGCAACCAAGTCCTCCCAGGCAAGGTTTCACTGGCGTGTTTCACACCAGGCGTGCTTCACGTCGGAACAGGGTTAAACTAGCTAAAACGTTTCAAAATGGCATTACAGAGCCAATTTAGGGCTTGTTAAGGGCATTAATAGCCTCTCCCGCCTCTTGGAGGCGGGAACCCCGCGACCGATTTTGTCAAAATTGCGTGGAGGCGGAATGGAGTCGGGATGGGGTCGGGACCCCCGAATCTGCAACTTTAACCCCCCCACACGCCTCCAAACCCGACTCCACGGGTCATTGACAATCCAGCCCAAGGTCTTTGCTCACCTTTATCTGTGTGACTGCAAGGGCCATCCTGTTTCTCAGACCCAGAGGGGACCGGCAATGCTTGGTCACCGTATGTCTCGTGCCACTGACTGAACGCGGTCTCGAAGGACTTGGCCAAGCAGACGGTGATGGCCTTTGCCTTCTCGGCCTTGTTGCACAGGAATGCACGGCACTGGAGCTGCCCTTTGCTCTTGCAGATGTAGAGGAACACGTTGGTGTGGCTCTTGTCAGCGGTGCAGTAGGCGATGTCATGGAGGTAGGTCTTGGTTATCTGCCGGCCGCTTGAGATCTCCTTCACCTCCAGGTAGCGGGGCCTCACCACCAGCGCGTGGTCCTTGCACGCCTTGCCCGTCTCCATGGCCACCAGGCGATTGACCACCTCGGCGGTCTGTTCCACCTGCAGCGAGTAGATTTTCTCCGTTCCCATGTAATGCACCTTGAACAGCGGGTCACCGTGGGACAAGGTCTTGGTCTTGTCCTTCTTGAACCTTCGTCGGAAGACAGCCGGCGAGTTTTTGATGGTGTGGATGAAGTGGAAGTTGTTGAGCGACATAATCCCAAGCGCCCGGGAAAACTCTTTACGCCTTCTCTTCAGCTGGATCAGTTGTACCTGGATGTGAAGAAGAAGAAAAGAAACGTTTCAGAAAGGAGATGGTCTTAGTTTGTCCTTCACACCCCCCCATCCCCCCCGCCATGCTTCCTTGGGTCTATCGCTTACCCAAGTGTATAGAGGGACAAGGTAGACCACCACTGATTCTACCAGCCAGCAGGTGACTGGGAGGGGAGCGAGAAAGACTTGCATTTCTAGAGCGCCTTTCACAACCTTATCTGAGGAAGGATGTTCTTGCCATGGAAGGAGTTCAGCGAAGATTCACCAGACTGATACCTGGGATGGCAGGAATGACGTATGAGGAGAGATTGGGTCGATTGGGCTTATACTCGCTAGAGTTTCGAAGAATGAGAGGGGATCTCATTGAAACTTATAAAATTCTAACAGGACTAGACAGACTAGATGCAGGAAGGATGTTCCCGATGGCGGGGGAGTACAGAACCAGGGGTCACAGTCTAAAAATAAGGGGTAAGCCATTTAGGACTGAGATGAGGAGGAATTTCTTCACCCAGAGAGTGGTGAACCTGTGGAATTCTCTACCACAGAAGTCAGTTGAGGCCAAGTCAGTAAATATATTCAAGAAGGAGTTGGATATATTTCTTAAGGCTAAAGGGACCAAGGGATATGGGGAGAAGGCAGGGACAGGGTACTGAATTTGGATGATCAGCCATGATCTCATCGAATGGCGGAGCAGGCTCGAGGGGCCGAATGGCCTACTCCTGCTCCTATCTTCTATGTTTCTCAGGATGTCCCAAAGCGCTTTACAGCCAATGAGGTGCTTTTGAAGCGTAGTCACTTGTAAGATCTTAATGATCTCTGAGTTCTTGGACAAGACTCCAATAGGCAGCAGCCAGTATGTTTGAGCAATAGATCAAGATTTATTAAGCATACAGCGTAATATACTTAATAATGTAGGAAATGCAGTAGCCAATTTGCGCACAGCAAGCTCCCACAAACAGCAATGGTCTAACCACCTCCCCTTGACATTCAATGGCATCACCATCGCCAAATCCCCCACCATCAACATCCTGGGGGTCACCATTGACCAGAAACTTAACTGGACCAGCCACATAAATACTGTGGCAACAAGAGCAGGTCAGAGTCTAGGTATTCTGCAGCGAGTGTCTCACCTCCTGACTCCCCAAAGCCTTTCCACCATCTACAAGGCACAAGTCAGGAGTGTGATGGAATACCCTCCACTTGCCTGGATGAGTGCAGCTCCAGCAACACTCAAGAAGCTCGACACCATCCAGGACAAAGCAGCCCGCTTGACTGGCACCCCATCCACCACCTTAAACATTCACTCCCTCCACCACCGGCGCACCGTGGCTGCAGTGTGCGCCATCTACAAGATGCACTGCAGCAACTCGCCAAGGCTTCTTCGGCAGCACCTCCCAAACCCGAGACCTCTTCCACCTAGAAGGACAAGGGCAGCAGACGCATGGGATCACCACTACCTCCAAGTTCCCCTCCAAGTCGCACACCATCCCAACTTGGAAATATATCGGCCGATCCTTCATCGTCACTGGGTCAAAATCCTGGAACTCGCTACCTAACAGCACTGTGGGAGCACCTTCACCACACGGACTGCAGCGGTTCAAGAAGGCGGCTCACCACCACCTTCTCAAGGGGCAACGAGGAATGGGCAATAAATGCCAGGCCTTGCCAGCGACGCCCACGTCCCATAAACGAATTTTTTTTAAACGTGCTAACGACCAGCTAATCTGTTTCAGTGATGCTGCATTGAAACTAGCGATTAGTTAACCTGGCTGGGTTAACTGCTGAAAGAAAGTCTTGCATCCAAGCAGCATCTTTCACGACCTCAGGAACGCCCCCAAAGGGCGATACAGCCAGCGAAGCACTTTTTGAAGTTTAGTCGCTGTGGGGAGGCAGGCGTCTGCGTATAATGCCGATGGGGGTGAGAGGAAGTAGGGGGGGTGAGAGGAGGCTCGTGTGGAGCATAAACGCCCGCCCGCACGGACCCGTTGGGCCGAATGGCCTGTTTCTGTGCTGTGAACTCTAGGTCACGAAATCCAACCCTACCTTACCCAGTATATGGCCCCCAATCTCTCTTCTCCAAACGGGCGGCTAATTGTAGTCTTGTTCCAGTCCGCACTGTCCCCCTCAATGGCTCATCGTTGAACTAACAGCCACGATACACGCAATGGGTGAAGGGGGGAGGGGGGGGAACACAGAGAGCGGATCGGAAGGTGGAGCTTCGATCCACACACCTCACAAAATGCACATCGGAGACCTTCAGACTGCAGGCTGCGATTGTTGATCTCGCTCGAGCAACTGAGCTGGTTTTTTTTTTTGTTTTAATCCCAGGGCAGCCGCAGCAGCAGCCCGCCCCGCTAATTAAATTCTAAATAATTAACTCGCTTTTTTCCCTCAGCCGCGCACAGGGGAAATAAATCTGTCCCTAGCAACCGCACTGGCAGTGGAAAAGGCCGTCAACAAACGAAAAGACAGCCCTGGGAGTCACCGTCATGGCAACCACAAAAACCCAGTGGCTTTCGGGTCCTCGGAGAGAGGACATCGCCCCCGCTCCCCGTGATGTCACTGCGTGGCGCGCGGTCTGAATTCCCCCACCCTCTCGTTCATTGAGCCCAAGCCCATTTCCAGTTACAGACAGAGGCCGTCAAACGCGGCAGCCATCTTGCGCACAGCAAGCTCCCGCAGAAGATGTGATGATCACCAGATAACCTGTTATTCGTGACGTTGGTTGAGGGAAACTATTGGCCAGGTGGGGAGAGGGGGAAGGAACTCCCCTGCTCTCCTTCCAGCCGCACCACGGGATCTTCTGCGTCCACCTGAGAGGGCAGCCGGAGCCTCGGTTTAACGTCTCATCCGAAAGACAACCTTTGCGTTGATACAGCGCCTTTAACGTAGTAAAACGTCCCAAGGCGCTGTCCCAGGAGCGATGATCAAGCAACAATTTGACACCGAGCCACATAAGGAGATGTTTGGACAAAAGCTGGGTCAAAGAGGTCGGTTTTAAGGATCGTCTTAAAGGAGGAGAGAGAGGCGGAGAGGTTTAGGGAGGGAATTCCAGAGCGTAGGGTCCCAGGCAGCTGAAGGCACGGCCGCCAATGGTGGAGCGATTAAAATCGGGGGATGCTCAAGGGGGCAGAATTGGAGGAGCGCAGAGATCTCGGAGGGCTGTAGGGATGGAGGAAGTTAGGGAGTGGGGCGAGGTCATGGAGGGATTTGAACGCAAGGATGGGAAAGGTGAATTTAATTGTTTTAACTATTTGTAAAATATAGTTTTCTTTCCAATTTGGCTCCCCTCTTTGATGTAGCTGGGTCCCACCAGCACAGCTGTCGAGGCTGGCCATTGTTTTATTCTGTTCCCCACGTGCCACCAGTGATGGAGATGTCAGGGAACGACTTTCCCCTCTTGATATTTTCTGCCTCTCCAATTGGCAATGGCTCAGAAGCAGGGATCGAGTCTTCACGCCTTCCCCGTTTCTGATTTTGAGCTTTTAGTACTTTTTGACGCCCCCCGCAACCCGGAATGCACCAGTCCAAGGGCAAAACCCCTCCACTCCCCATAGCATCAACACTTCACCCGGGCAACAGCAGCGCCATGTGAACATCCTCCAATCTCAATGATTGGTGTGCCAGCTTTTAACAATGGTCTTTACATAGAGTTACATCGAACCTACAGCACAGAAACAGGCCATTCGGCCCAACTGCTCCGTGCCGGCGTCTATACTCCACACGAGCCTCCTCCCACCCACCTTCATCTCACCCTACCATCACACCCTTCTATTCCTTTCAGAGTCAGAATGGTTGCAGGTTCAGGTCCCACTCCAGGGACTTGAGCACATAAAGCTAGGCTGACACATGAGTACCAGTACTGAGGGAGCGCCGCACTGTCGGAGGGACAGTACTGAGGGAGCGCCGCACTGTCAGAGGGACAGTACTGAGGGAGCGCCGCACTGTGAGAGGGGCAGTACTGAGAGAGCGCCGCACTGTCAGAGGGACAGTACTGAGGGAGCGCCGCACTGTCAGAGGGACAGTACTGAGGGAGCGCCGCACTGTCAGAGGGACAGTACTGAGGGAGCGCCGCACTGTGAGAGGGGCAGTACTGAGAGAGCGCCGCACTGTCGGAGGGGCAGTACTGAGGGAGCGCCGCACTGTCAGAGGGACAGTACTGAGGGAGCGCCGCACTGTCAGAGGGACAGTACTGAGGGAGCGCCGCACTGTGAGAGGGGCAGTACTGAGAGAGCGCCGCACTGTCAGAGGGGCGGTACTGAGGGAGCGCCGCACTGTCGGAGGGGCAGTACTCAGGGAGCGCCGCACTGTGGGAGGGGCAGTACTGAGAGAGCGCCGCACTGTCAGAGGGGCGGTACTGAGGGAGCGCCGCACTGTCGGAGGGGCAGTACTGAGGGAGCGCCGCACTGTCAGAGGGACAGTACTGAGGGAGCGCTGCACTGTCGGAGGGACAGTACTAAGGGAGCGCTGCACTGTCGGAGGGACAGTACTGAGGGAGCGCTGCACTGTCGGAGGGACAGTACTGAGGGAGCGCTGCACTGTCGGAGGGACAGTACTAAGGGAGCGCCGCACTGTCGGAGGGGCAGTACTGAGGGAGCGCCGCACTGTCAGAGGGACAGTACTGAGGGAGCGCCGCACTGTCAGAGTGGCGGTACTGAGGGAGCGCCGCACTGTCGGAGGGGCGGTACTAAGGGAGCGCCGCACTGTCGGAGGGGCAGTACTGAGGGAGCGCCGCACTGTCAGAGGGACATTACTGAGGGAGCGCCGCACTGTCGGAGGGGCAGTACTGAGAGAGCGCCGCACTGTGGGAGGGGCAGTACTGAGGGAGCGCCGCACTGTGGGAGGGGCAGTACTGAGAGAGCGCCGCACTGTGGGAGGGGCAGTACTGAGGGAGCTCCGCACTGTCGGAGGGGCGGTACTGAGGGAGCGCCGCACTGTCGGAGGGTCAGTACTGAGGGAACGCCGCACTGTCAGAGGGCAGTACTGAGGGAGCGCCGCACTGTCAGAGGAGCAGTACTGAGGGAGCGCCGCACTGTCGGAGGCGCAGTACTGAGGGAGTGCCGCACTGTCGGAGGAGCAGTACTGAGGGAGCGCTGCACTGTCGGAGGGGCAGTACTGAGGGAGCGGCGCACTGTCGGAGGAGCAGTACTGAGGGAGCGCTGCACTGTCGGAGGGGCAGTACTGAGGGAGCGGCGCACTGTCTAGGAGCAGTACTGAGGGAGCGCCGCACTGTGGGAGGAGCAGTACTGAGGGAGCGCTGCACTGTCGGAGGGGCAGTACTGAGGGAGCGGCGTACTGTCAGAGGAGCAGTACTGAGGGAGCGCCGCACTGTCGGAGGGGCACTACTGAGGAAGCGCCACACTGTCGGAGGGGCAGTACCGAGGGAGCGCCGCACTGTCGGAGGGGCAGCACTGAGGGAGCGCCGCACTGTCGGAGGGTCAGTACTGAGGGAGCGCCACACTGTCGGAGGGGCAGTACTGAGGGAGCGCCGCACTGTCGGAGGTGCCGTCTTTCGTAAGAGACGTTAAACCGAGGCCCCGTCTGCTCTCTCAGGTGGACGTAAGAGATCCCATGGCCACTATTTCGAAGAAATGCAGGGGAGTTCTCCCCGGGGTCCTGTCCAGTATATATCCCTCAACCGACGTCATTAAACAGGTTATCTGGTCACTATCACGTTGATGTTTGTGGGAGCTTGCTGTGCGCAGATTGTCTGCCGCGTTTCCCACATTACAACAGTGACCACACTTCAAAAGCACTTCATTGGCTGTAAAGAGCTTTGGGACGTCCTGAGGTGGTGCAAGGCGCTGGGGAAATGCGAGTCTTTCTTTCGAAAGAGCCCAGCTGGTTCAGTCTTTTAACAAGGGTCTTCCCTTCCCCCCCAAGTAAAAGAAAGACTTCGAACCCAAGTCTGGCAGCGGCTAACCAGTATTTCCTGAATTACCTCATCTGTTGTACTCTTTCCAACCGTGGCAGATTCTTCCACAATGAGACAGAGCGAGAGAACTTGCTTTTCTCCAGCGCCTTTCACAACCTCCGGACGTCCCAAAGCTTCAACAAATAACAAAGTACTTTTGAAGTGTAGTCACTGTTGTAATGTAGGAATCACGGCAGCCATCAATATAAAGATAGTCTCTAATAAATCCAATCAGGAATTCAGGAGAAACTTCCTTTACCCAGAGAGTGCTGAGAATGTGGGACTCGCTACCACAGGGAGTGGTTGAGGCGAATAGCAGAGAAGCATTTAAGGGGAAGCTGGATAAACACATGAGGGAGAAAGGAATAGAGGATATGCTGATGGGGTGAGATGAAGAGGGGTGGGAGGAGGCTGGTGTGGAGCAGAAACACCGGCACGGACCAGTTGGGCCGAATGGCCTGTTTCAGTGCTGTACATTCTATATAATGTGATTGTCCCCCTTTACACCGTGGGGCTGACACCCGAGAAATGGTGTGTAACAGCGATTTTTGTTGGGTAAAGGGATGTCAAGATATACGGAGCAAAGGCGTTTAAATGGAACATCTACAAGATGCACTGCAGCAACTCACCAAGGCTTCTTCGGCAGCACCTCCCAAACCCGCGACCTCTTCCACCTAGAAGTACTAGGGCAGCAGGAGCACGGGAACACCACCACCTCCAAGCTCCCGTCAAAGTCACACAGCATCCTGACTTGGAAATATATCGGCCCATCTTTCGTCATAAGGTCTGCATTTATTAAGAAGGGTCGTGCATCAACTAACCGTGAATAACCTCATCTCACTTACGGAGGCTTCCTGCAGTCTGGGACCCTGATCTCCGACAGTGCGGTGCTCCCTCAGTACTGCCCCTCCGACAGTGCGGCGCTCCCTCAGTACTGCCCCTCCGACAGTGCGGCGCTCCCTCAGTACAGCCCCTCTGACACTGCGGCGCCCCCTCAGTACTGCCCCTCTGACAGTGCGGAGCTCCCTCAGTACTGCCTCTCCGACAGTGCGGCGCTCCCTCAGTACTGCCTCTCCAACAGTGCGGCGCTCCCTCAGTACTGCCCCTCCGACAGTGCGGCGCTCACTCAGTACTGCCTCTCCGACAGTGCGGCGCTCCCTCAGTACTGCCCCTCCGACAGTGCGGCGCTCCCTCAGTACTGCCCCTCCGACAGTGCAGCGCTCCCTCAGTACTGCCCCTCTGACAATCCGGCGCTCCCTCAGAACTGCCCCTCCGACAGTGCGGCGCTCCCTCAGTACAGCCCCTCCGACAGTGCGGCGCTCCCTCAGTACTGTCCCTCCGACTGTGCGGCGCTCCCTCAGGATTGCCCCTCCGACAGTGCGGCGCTCCCTCAGTACTGCCCCTCCGACAGTGCGGCGCCCCCTCACTACTGCCGTCCGACAGTGCGGCGCTCCCTCAGTACCGCCCGTCCGACAGTGCGGCACTCCCTCAGTACTGCCCCTCCGACAGCGCAGCGCTCCCTCAGGATTGCCCCTCTGACAGTGCGGCGCTCCCTCAGTACTGCCCCTCCGACAGTGCACCACTCCCTCAGTACTGCCCCTCCGACAGCGCGGCGCTCCCTCAGTACTGACCCTCCGACAGCGTGGCGCTCCCTCAGCACTGCTCATCCGACAGTGCCGCACTCCCTCAGTACTGTCCCTCGGACAGTGCGGCGCTCCATCAGTACTGCCCCTCCGACAGTGCGGCGCTCCCTCAGTTCTGCCCCTCCAACAGTGCGGCGCACCCTCAGTACTGCCCCACTGTCGGAGGGACAGAACTGAGGGAGCGCCGCACTGTCGGATGGGCAGTACTGAGGGAGCGCTGCACTGTCAGAGGGACAGTACTGAGGGAGCGCTGCACTGTCGGAGGGGCAGTACTGAGGGAGCGCTGCTCTGTCGGAGGGGCAATACTGAGGGAGCGCACACTGTCGGAGGGGCAGTACTGATGGAGCGCCGCACTGTCGGAGGGGCAGTACTGAGGGAGTGCCGCACTGTCAGAGGGGCAGTACTGAGAGAGCGCCACACTGTCGGAGGGGCAGTACTGAGGGAGTGCCGCACTGTCGGAGGGGCAGTACTGAGGGAGCGCTGCACTGTCGGAGGGGCAGTACTGAGGGAGTGCTGCACTGTCGGAGGAGCAGTACTGAGGTAGCGCTGCACTGACGGAGGGGCAGTACTGAGGGAACGCTGCACTGTCGGAGGGTCAGTACTGAGGGAGTGCGGCACTGTCGGATGGGCAGTACTGAGGGAGCGCTGCACTGTCAGAGGGACAGCACTGAGGGAGCGCTGCACTGTCGGAGGGGCAGTACTGAGGGAGTGCCGCACTGTCAGAGGGGCAGTACTGAGGGAGCGCTGCACTGTCGGTGCGACAGCACTGAGGGAGCGCTGCACTGTCGGAGGGGCAGTACTGAGAGCGCCGCACTGTCGGAGCGGCAGTACTGAGGGAGCGCAGCACTGTCGGAGGAGCAGTACTGAGGGAGCGCCACACTGTCAAATGGGCAGTACTGAGGGAGCGCTGCACTGTCGGAGGGGCGGTACTGAGGGAGCCCTGCACTGTCGGAGGGGCAGTACTGAGGGAGTGCTGCACTGTCGGAGGAGCAGTACTGAGGGAGCGCTGCACTGACGGAGGGGCAGTACTGAGGGAGCGCTGCACTGTCGGAGGGGCAGTACTGAGGGAACGCTGCACTGTCGGAGGGGCAGTACTGAGGGAGCGCCGCACTGTCTGAGGGGCAGTACTGAGAGCGCCGCACTGTCAGATAGGCAGTACTGAGGGAGCGCCGCACTGTCGGAGGGACAGAACTGAGGGAGCGTCAGACTGTCAAATGGGCAGTACTGAGGGAGCGCTGCACTGTCGGAGGGGCAGTACTGAGGGTGCGCCGCACTGTCGGAGGGGCAGTACTGAGGGAGTGCTGCACTGTCGGAGGAGCAGTACTGAGGGAGTGCTGCACTGACGGTGGGGCAGTACTGAGGGAGCGCTGCACTGACGGAGGGGCAGTACTGAGGGAGCGCTGCACTGTCGGAGGGGCAGTACTGAGGGTGCGCCGCACTGTCGGAGGGGCAGTACTGAGGGAACGCTGCACTGTCGGAGGGGCAGTACTGAGGGAGCGCCGCACTGTCGGAGGGGCAGTACTGAGGGAGCGCCGCACTGTCTGAGGGGCAGTACTGAGAGCGCCGCACTGTCGGAGCGGCAGTACTGAGGGAGCGCCGCACTGTCGGAGGAGCAGTACTGAGGGAGCGCCACACTGTCGGAGGGGCAGTACTGAGGGAGCGCCGCACTGTCGGAGGGGCAGTACTGAGTGAGCGCCACACTGTCGGAGGGGCAGTACTGAGGGTGCGCCGCACTGTCGGAGGGGCAGTACTGAGGGAGCGCCGCACTGTCGGAGGGGCAGTACTGAGGGAGCGTCGCAGTGTCGGAGGGGCAGTACTGAGGGAGCGCCGCACTGTCGGAGGGGCAGTACTGAGGGAGCACCGCATTGTCGGAGGGGCAGTACTGAGGGAGCACCGCACTGGCGGAGAGGCAGTACTGAGGGAGCGCCGCACTGTCGGAGGGGCAGTACTGAGGGAGCGCAGCACTGTCGGAGGGGCAGTACTGAGGGAGCGCCGCACTGTCGGAGGGGCAGTACTGAGGGAGCGCCGCACTGTCGGAGGGGCAGAACTGAGGGAGCGCCGCACTGTCGGAGGGGCAGTATTGAGGGAGCGCCGCACTGTCGGAGGGGCAGTACTGAGGGAGCGCCGCACTGTCGGAGGGGCAGTACTGAGGGAGCGCCGCACTGTCGGAGGGGCAGTTTTGAGGGAGCGCCGCACTGTCGGAGGGGCAGTACTGAGGGAGTGCCGCACTGTTGGAGGGGCAGTACTGAGGGAGTGCCGCACTGTTGGAGGGGCCATCTTTGGGATGAGACGTAAAGCTGAGGACCCCGTCTGCCCTCTCAGGTGGGCGTGAAAGATCCCACGAGCACTGTCTCGAAGAAGAGCAGGGGAGTTCTCCCCGGAAACCCTGGGACCATATTCATACCTCAAGCAAAATCACTAAAAAAACAGATGATCTGGTCATTATCAAATTGCTGTTTGTGGGAGCTTGCTGTGCGAAAATTGGCTGCCGCGTTTCCTACATTGACTGCGCTTCATTGGCTGTAAAGTGCTTTTGATGCCTAGGGGCCTAAACATTCCAGGGAACGCAAGTTCAAATCCCACCTTGGCCCTTTGAGAATTGAAAGTTTGTTGAAATAACCTGGAAATAAAAAGCTCGTCTGAGGAAATGTGACCGTGATCCTGTCGGATTGTCGTAGAACCCCAACTGGTTCCCTAATGTCGCTTTAGGGAAGGAAACCTGCCCTCCTTACCCGGTCTGGGCCGATACATGACTCCAGTCCCCACACCAACATGGCTGACTCTCCCCCAAAAGGCCGTCGAGGCTGGGGGTGAGAATTGAAAATTTCATACCCGAGATCGATATGTTTTTGTTCGGTAAGGCTGGTAAGGGTTAGGGAACGAAGGTGGGTAGATGGCGTTAAGATACAGATCTTCTTCTTCTTCGGCAGTCCCTCGGAACCGAGGATGACTTGCTTCCACACTAAGAATGAGTTCTCAGGTGACTGATGAGTCCAATGCGGGACCTGCAGTCTCTGTCACAGGAGGGGCAGACGATGGCTGAAGGGGGCGGGTGGGTGGGGTGCTTGGGTTGACGTGCGCTCCTTCCGCTGTTTGCGCTTGGCTTCCGCTTGCTCCCGGCGAAGAGACTCGAGGTGTTCGGCGCCTTCCCGGATGCTTCTCCTCCACTTTGTGCGGTCTTGGGCCAGGGATTCCCAGGTGTCGGTGGGGATGTTGCACTTTTTCAAGGCGGCTTTGAGGGTGTCCTTGAAGCGTTTCCTCTGCCCACCTGGGGCTCTCTTGCTGTGTCGGAGCTCCGAGTAGAGCGCTTGTATTGTGAGTCTCGTATCGGGCATGCGGACGATGTGGCCCGTCCATCGGAGCTGATCGAGCGCGGTCAAAGCGTCGATGCTGGGGATGTTGGCCTGAGCGAGAACACTGACGTTGGTGCGCTGATCTAACTCAATGGCGGAACAGGCTGGAAGGGGCCGAATGGCCTCCTCCTGTTCCTGTGACTCTCACCTGCCCTCTGAAGTGGCCTAGCAATCCACTCCATCAAGGCAACTCCAGGGGTGGGCAATAAACACCTGCCTTTAGCGGCACTCACATCCTGAGAATGAATTTTTAAAAATAAAAAAATAAATGAGGGTTTGGCCCAACACTTCACGGCCAAAAAAAGGAACAAGATTCTCTAAACAGACTGAACACTCCCAATCATCATATTTACAGAATAACAACACCTCACTGGCTGCTGGTTTTTGCGGGTCGGATCTGGATCGACACCAGTTTCTACTGAAGCCTCTCCAACCACCAGATCTCCAACTATCCCGTCAGAGAGCCAAGGAGACACACTCTGCATTCCCCAGCATTTCCTGGGTTTATTCCCCGCCCCGCCCTGCCCCACCACCCTCAAGCGCTTTTAAAGACAAAAAAAAGCCTTAATAAGGATTTAAAAATTAAGGCAATTAGTCCAGAAAATTCGGACCTCCTCACATGGGACCGCCCTCGAAAACAAAAGCATTTTGCTTCCCCTCTTACCAGACTGAGGGAGTCTCAGAGAAAACCCATCCTACGAATAATATGTTCAACATCAGTGCAAGTATTAACAACATTTAGCAGGCTAGTTGAGCCCTGTTGCCGGGAGGGTTTCAGTTTACCTGTTTTTTTCCTGACACAAAGCGCTTTGCCCGACAGCAGTTGAGTTCTCTTCCAGCCTGTTGTCTCTGTCTCTCTCTGTCTCTCTCTGTCTCTGTCTCTCTCTGTCTCTGTCTCTCTGTCTCTCTCTCTCTGTCTCTCTGTCTCTGTCTCTCTCTCTGTCTGTCTCTGTCTCTCTGTTTCTGTCTCGTTCTCTGTCTCTCTGTCTCTGTCTCTCTCTCTTGGTCTCTGACTCTCTCTCTCTCTGTCTCTGTCTCTCTGTCTCTCTGTCTCTCTCTGTGTCTCTATCTGTCTCTCTCTGTCTCTGTCTCTCTCTGTCTCTCTCTCTCTGTCTCTCTGTTTCTGTCTCGTTCTCTGTCTCTCTCTGTCTCTGTCTCTCTCTCTTGGTCTCTGACTCTCTCTCTCTGTCTCTGTCTGTCTCTCTGTCTCTCTCTCTCTCTCTCTCTCTGTCTCTCTCTCTCTCTCTGTCTCTGTCGCTTTCTCTGTCTGTCTCTGTCTCTCTCTGCCTCTCTTTCTCTCTCTGTCTCTCTCTCTGTGTGTCTCTCTCTCTGTCTCTCTGTGTCTCTCTGTCACTGTCTCGTTCTCTCTCTATCTCTCTCTCTTTCTCTCTCTGTCTCTGTCTCTCTCTCTCGGTCTCTGTCTCTCTCTGTGCCTCTCTCTGTCTCGCTTGCTCCCTCTGGCATTCATCCAAGGCTGTTGTTACTCCTACCCAGCGAGGCTAAGACTAACGTCAGACACCAGTCAATATGCAAAACGCAGACCCCGAATGACCCTTGCATTTGAATTTCCGCAAACGCATAACTCCATGTAGGCGTGTGTGTTTGGCTTAAAAACATCCCGGCCCGTTCAAGAGGGAAGGGTAGCAAAAAAAATTAATTAAACCAAGTTAATTGCGCGGTGTGGACATTGCCCGAGGGCTTCTGGAGCCATAGCTCGTGATCAAGAAGGTTATCGTTGTTTACAATACTGTCCGCCACGGGGCAATGTGGTGACCCAAACATAATCCCACCCTAACATCACCCCACAGTCCCCCAAGATAATCCCCACAGACCCCGAGATAATCCCCACAGGCCCCGAGATAATCCCCACAGACCCCGAGATAACCCCCACAGACACCGAGATAATTCCCACAGGCCCCGAGATAATCCCCACAGACACCGAGATAATCCCCACAGACCCCGAGATAATCCCCACAGACCCCGAGATAATCCCCACAGACCCCGAGATAATCCCCACAGACCCCGAGATAATCCCCACAGACACCGAGATAATCCCCACAGACCCCGAGATAATCCCCACAGACCCCGAGATAATCCCCACAGACCCCGAGATAATCCCCACAGACCCCGAGATAACCCACAGACCCCGAGATAATCCCCACAGACCCCGAGATAATCCCCACAGACCCCGAGATAATCCCCACAGACACCGAGATAACCCACAGACCCCGAGATGCTGTCTGCAATGATTATCGCTTGTTAACATGTCCCTGCTCGATGCTGAATTCCACTCACCAGCTCACACTTTCCCTTTCCCTCCACGAGCCCAAGAAATGCCGCTTATTCAGCACTGATCTGGAGCGACAGCCACACCTCCTTAACCCTTCACGGGCCTGAGCAATCCCACTCTCTTTTTTCATTGAAAGATTTCTTTCCCCTCCCTTCAAAGGCCAAGTTACTTAAAGGGGCGTCTGGAATAAAAACGATTCCAAAATACATTTGAGTGTCAAAACCTGATTTAAGGGGGCGCTGTCCTAGGGTCACGTGGACAAGAGAAAGACAGACTCGCATTTCTCCAGCGCCTTTCACGACCTCAGGACGTCCCAAAGCGCTTTACAGCCAATGAAGTACTTTTTGGAGTGTAGTCGCTGTTGTAATGTGGGAAACGCAGCAGCCAATTTGCGCACAGCAAGCTCCCACAAACAGCAATGTGATAATGACCGGATCATCAGTTTTAGTGATGTTGATTGAGGGATAAATATTGGCCCCAGGATACTGGGGAGAACTCCCACTGCTCTTCTTCGATGTAGTGCCCGTGGGATCTTTTACGTCCACCTGAGAGAGCAGACGGGGCCTCAGTTTAACGTCTTATCCGAAAGACGGCACCTCCGACAGTGCGGCGTTCCGTCAGTACTGCCCCTCCGACAGTGCGGCGCTCCCTCAGTACTGCCCCTCCGACAGTGCTGTGCTCCCTCAGTACTGCCCCTCCGACAGTGCGGCGCTCCGTCAGTACTGCCCCTCTGACAGTGCGGCGCTCCCTCAGTACTGCCCCTCCGACAGTGCGGCGCTCCCTCAGTACTGCCCCTCCGACAGTGGGGCGCTCCCTCAGTAATGCCCCTCCGACAGTGCGCTGCTCCCTCAGTACTGCCTCTCCGACAGTGCGGCGCTCCCTCAGTACTGCCCCTCCGACAGTGCGGCGCTCCCTCAGTACTGCCCCTGCGACAGTGCGGCGCTTCCTCAGTACTGCCCCTCCGACAGTGCGGCGCTCCCTCAGTACTGACCCTCCGACAGTGCGGAACTCCCTCAGTACTGCCCCTCGACAGTGCGGCGCTCCCTCAGTACTGACCCTCTGACAGTGCGGAACTCCCTCAGTACTGCCCCTCCGACAGTGCGGCGCTCCCTCAGTACTGACCCTCTGACAGTGCAGCGCTCCCTCAGTACTGCCCCTCCGACAGTGCGGTGCTCCCTCAGTACTGCCCCTCCGACAGTGCGGCGCTCCCTCAGTACTGACCCTCCAACAGTGCAGCGCTCCCTCAGTACTGCCCCTCCGACAGTGCGGCGCTCCCTCAGTACTGCCCCTCCGACAGTGCAGCGCTCCCTCAGTACTGCCCCTCCGACAGTGCGGCGCTTCCTCAGTACTGCCCCTCCGACAGTGCGGCGCTCCCTCAGCACTGCCCTGGAGTGTCAGCCTAGATTTTTCTGCTGGAGTCTCTGGAGTGGGACTCGAACCCACGACCTTCTGACTCAGAGTACGGCGGACACTCCAGCAGCATTTCCCATTGCACCTGCCACACACTATCCCCCTCTTCTGAAGACGGCCTTGACGAAATGGCCGCTCTTAATGTGGGAGGTTAGACCGGCAGCTCGACCAAGGGGTGCATCGTAGCTACGCATAAATCCTGTCCTCAACCAGACAGTGTTCACCTGCACTCCCAGCAAAGAGGGGGTCGGAGGGAGGGCTGTTTGCAAGGGAGCCCACCAGCTTCAGAGCACCGAGCATTGGCCACCCCTACCCCCTTCAAACACGCGCCTGAACTCAAACACACAAACACGCACGATCCCAGAGTGCGGCTGTTACAGAGCGTGGCGTGCCGGGCGGGACGGTATGGCGGTGAGTCGTGCTATCAGCAGCATCCCAGCTTGGACACGGGTCCTCGGTCCCTCACTCACCTCGGCCAGCCTGCTGACGGCTTTAAACACTGTCCAACACTAAGTGGCTAACAGTGGCCATCTGTTGCTGCGGACTGCCCAGGATTGGTGTGAGAAGCAGGCACACCCGTCTCACTGATATCTGTAAGTAAATACCTGTTTTCTTAAAAAGCATTATTTCAGACACTCTCTTTACCTGCATCACTTTCATATTATGGATATAAGTGTCACCTATGGTTCAGTTCGTAGCACTGGCCTCTGAGTCAGAAGGTTGTGGGTTCAAGTCTCAAATCAGACACCTGAGCACAAAATCTCGGCTGACACTCCCACTGCAGTGCTGAGGGAGTGCCGCACTGTCGGAGGGGCGGTACTGAGGGAGCGCCGCACTGTCGGAGGGGCAGTACTGAGGGAGCGCCGCACTGTCGGAGGGGCAGTACTGAGGGAGCGCCGCACTGTCGGAGGGGCAGTACTGAGGGAGCGCCGCACTGTCGGAGGGGCAGTACTGAGGGAGCGCCGCACTGTCGGAGGGGCAGTACTGAGGGAGCGCCGCACTGTCGGAGGGTCAGTACTGAGGGAGTGCCGCACTGTCGGAGGGGCAGTACTGAGGGAGTGCCGCACTGTCGGAGGGGCAGTACTGAGGGAGCGGCGCACTGTCGGAGGGGCAGTACTGAGGGAGCGCCGCACTGTCGGAGGGGCGGTACTGAGGGAGTGCTGCACTGTCGGAGGGGCGGTACTGAGGGAGTGCTGCACTGTCGGAGGGTCAGTACTGAGGGCGCGCCGCACTGTCGGAGGGGCAGTACTGAGGGAGCGCCGCACTGTCGGTGGGGCAATACTGAGGGAACGCCGCACTGTCTGAGGGGCAGTACTGAGGGAGCATCGCACTGTCGGTGGGGCAGAACTGAGGGAGCGCCGCACTGTCGGTGGGGCAGAACTGAGGGAGCGCCGCACTGTCGGAGGGGCAGAACTGAGGGAGCGCCGCACTGTCGGTGGGGCAGAACTGAGGGAGCGCAGCACTGTCGGAGGGGCAGAACTGAGGGAGCTCCGCACTGTCGGTGGGGCAGAACTGAGGGAGCTCCGCACTGTCGGTGGGGCAGAACTGAGGGAGCGCAGCACTGTTGGAGGTGCCGTCTTTCGGATGGGACATTAAACCCTGTCTGCCCTCTCAGGTAGACGTAAAAGATCCCATGGCACTATTTCGACGAAGAGCAGGGGGAGTTATAAGAACATAAGAACATAAGAAATAGGAGCAGGAGTAGACTAATCGGCCCTTCGAGCCTGCTCCGCCATTCAATAAGATCATGGCTGATCTGATCCTAACCTCAAATCTAAAGAACACAAGAAGTAGGAGCAGGACCCGGCCACTCAGCCCCTGGGCCCGCTACGCCACCCATAGGGCCTTGACCGATCCGAACTCAGCCTCATGTCCAATTTCCTGCCCGCTCCCCATAACCCCTAATTCCCTTTACTTCTCGGAAACTGTCTATTTCTGTTTTAAATTTATTTAATGATGTAGCTTCCACAGCTTCCTGGGGCAGCAAATTCCACAGACCTACTACCCTCTGAGTGAAGAAGTTTCTCCTCATCTCAGTTTTGAAAGAGCAGCCCCTTATTCTAAGATTATGCCCCCTAGTTCTAGTTTCACCCATCCTTGGGAACATCCTTACCGCATCCACCCGATCAAGCCCCTTCACAATCTTATATGTTTCAATAAGATCGCCTCTCATTCTTCTGAACTCCAATGAGTAGAGTCCCAATCTACTCAACCTCTCCTCGTATGTCCACCCCCTCATCCCGGGGATTAACCGAGTGAACCTTCTTTGTACTGCCTCGAGAGCAAGTATGTCTTTTCTTAAGTATGGACACCAAAACTGTATGCAGTATTCCAGATGCGGTCTCACCAATACCTTATATAACTGCAGCAATACCTCCCTGTTTTTATAATCTATCCCCCTAGCAATAAAAGCCAACATTCCGTTATCCCCGATGTCCTGGGCCAATACTATCCCTCAATCAACATCACTAAAAACAAATTATCAGGTCATTATCACATTGCTATTTGTGGGAGCTTGCTGTGCGCAAATTGGCTGCCGTGTTTCCTACATTGCAACAGTGACTACACTTCAAAAGTACTTCATTGGCTGTAAAGGGTTTTGGGATGTTGTGAGGTCATGAAATGCGCTGTACAAATGCACATCTTTTCATTTTGGAGTATTAAATAGTATTATAATTTTGATGGTGGGGGGTGGGGTCCATGATTACTAGTCCATTTGAAAAGGTGTCGTTCAAACCAAAAATGTTTGATAACCACTGACCGAGGGAATGGGGGCTGGGGGGTGGGGGGTGGGGGCCACGGTGGGGTCAGCGTAAATCCAATAAATAAAATCAAATGGGGCAATGATGGTGAAAAAGTTGTTTGAACACCCCCGACAGCTCTCAGTGGGTGAATCGGGCGTGAGCCAAGGCGCTGTAATTACTCCCTCCCGCCAGTGGTGGCGCTACAGTGCCGTGACTAGGGGAATGGTGTGACTCCAGTGTGACAGGTTTACATAGGATGTTTGCATTATAAGCGTGGACACATGTTGGTCAAAATTGCACGCAAATGTTAAGATTTTGAATGTACCTTACAAGGGAACTGCCAAGTAAGCCTCCCCTTTCTGTGTAGTCCCCATTTCGGGATGAAAAGTTAGCCCACGTACTAGGCCTCTCGCAGAGGCCCAGTCACCGTGGAGGCACAGGCACGATGGGCCGAATGGCCTCCCTCTGTGCTGTATATGAGGCAATTAAAGACCTTTTATTCCAGGATTTTTCCCATTTTTTTTGTCTGGATTTATACTAAGATATAAAAACTGGCCCTCCACGCCCCCCCATATGAAGTATAGCGTTACCAGTGAGGAGAGGAGCCACATTGAAATAAATTAATCACGGCCAACTACCCCTAGCAGCAGAAGTAAAGTGAAGTTATTTTCTTTTATATACTCTTCGGGAATCTTCCAGCACAGAAGGAGGCCATTCGGCCCATTGTGCCTGTGCCGGCTCTTTGAACGAGCTCTCCGATTAGTCCCACTCCCCCCTGCTCTTTCCCCACAGCCCTGCAAATCTTTCCCCTTCAAGTATTTATCCGATTCCCTTTTGAAAGTTACTGTTGAATCTGCTTCCACCGCCCTTTCAGGCAGCGCGTTCCAGATCACAACAACTCGCTGCGTGAAAAAAAAATCTCCTCATCTCCCCCTCTGGTTCTTTTGCCAATTATCTCAAATCTGTGTCCTCTGGTTACCGACCCTCCTGCCACTGGAAACAGCTTCTCCTTATTTACTCTATCAAAACCCTTCATGATTTTGAATCTTAAACGTAAGATCATAAGAATTAGGAGCAGGAGTCGGCCATTCGGCCCCTCGAGCCTGCTCCGCCATTCAATAAGATCATGGCTGACCTTCGACCTGAACACCACTTTCCCCGTACCCCACTATCCCCCATATCCCTTGGTTTCCTTACTACCCAAAAATCTCAATGACTGAGCCTCCGCAGCCCTCCGGGGTCGAGAATTCCAAAGATTCACCACCCTCTGAGTGAAGAAATTCCTCCTCATCTCAGTCCTAAATGGCCGACCCCTTATTCTGAGACTGTGACCCCTGGTTCTAGACTCTCCAGCCAGGGGGGAAACATCCTCCCTGCATCTACCCTGTCCAGCCCTGTAAGAATTTTGCATGTTTCAATGAGATCACCTCTCATTCTTCGAAACTCCAGAGAATATAGGCCCGGTCTACTCAATAAAACAACTCATTTTCCTATTCTATGCCCAGAGCAAAATCTCGAGGTCTGCCCTCTGTCTCGTTTACATTTGGTTAAAAAATAACCCATCGTTTTATATCGTGGGCCGCTCCCAAGAAGCTTGAGTTCAGAGCATCGTATGAAAGCTGGTCAGGAAATAGGGAACACCCTTGTCAGCCTCCCCTTTCTGTGTATGCTCCATTAAGAAGGAAATGCTTTGGGCTGAAAAACCAGCCCTTGTACTAGGCCTGTCTCAGAGGACGGGGCAGTCACCATGGAGCCGGGAGTGAAACAATAGGAGGCACCTCTGGAGAAATGATTAACTGGACTTCCTCTTGAATGTCTGCCAATCAGGACCTCAGGAAGCAGATATATATATATATAGATATATATAGCGCCTTATCACCTCTATCTGGACGTCCCAAAGCGCTTCGCACACTGTGAATCACTTTGTGGCGTAACCACTTTTATTCAGCAGTGGCTCAGTGGGTAGCACTCTCTGTCGTCTCTGAGTCAGAGGGTCATGGGTTCAAGCTCCACTTCAGACACTTGAGATAGGCTGACACTCCCAGTGCAGTACTGAGGGAGCGCCGCACTGTCGGAGGGGCGGTACTGAGGGAGCGCCGCACTGTCGGAGGGGCAGTACTGAGGGAGCGCCGCACTGTCGGAGGGGCAGTACTGAGGGAGCGCCGCACTGTCAGAGGGGCAGTACTGAGGGAGCGCCGCACTGTCGGAGGGGCAGTACTGAGGGAGCGCCGCACTGTCAGAGGGGCAGTACTGAGGGAGCGCCGCACTGTCGGAGGGGCAGTGCTGAGGGAGCTCCGCACTGTCGGAGGGGCAGTACTGAGGGAGCACTGCACTGTCGGAGGGGCAGTACTGAGGGAGCGCAGCACTGTCGGAGGGGCGGTACTGAGGGAGCGCCGCACTGTCGGAGGGGCAGTACTGAGGGAGCGCCGCACTGTCGGAGGGGCAGTACTGGGGGAGCACCGCACTGTCGGAGGGGCAGTACTGAGGGAGCGCCGCACTGTCGGAGGGGCGGTACTGAGGGAGCGCCACACTGTCAGGCATCAGTTGAGCTTTATAAATCTCAGTCTATGTTACACTGCAAGTGGGAATTGTTTTAAATCCCTCCATGACCTCGCCCCTCCCTATCTCTGTAACCTTCGGCCCGACAACGCTCCGCGATCTCGGCACTGCTCCAACTCTGGCCTCTTGTCCTTTGCCCCACCATTGGCTGCTGTGCCTTCAGCTGCCTAGCTGGAAATCCCTGCCTAAGCCTCTCCGCCTCTCTCTCTCCTCCTTAAAACCGACTTCTTTGACCCAGCTATTGATCACCCACTCTCCTAATATCTGCCGGCTTGGCTCCCGATCCAGTTTTGGGTTTGGCCTCAGTGAAATATTTTGGGGTGTCTGTCAAATGCAGGTTGCTGTTGTTTACCTGGGAGATTTTTTCGCCTCTTCCTACACAGGATTACACTAAGGGGGCGATTTTGCCAATGGGGAGCTTTTGGAGGCGGGACTCCCACTTGTCGGGTTTCAGTCCCGCCTCCATCGACTTCTGGCCAACCCACGCTATTTTCCCTTGATTGACCTTGTTAAACCCGCCCAGCGGGCTTAGCAGGCCAATTAAGGGAAAGCCGTTTCCAGAGAACGTCAGCGTGTGACGTTTCATCTGTCAAAAATCTTTGACAGATGAATTGGCATCGTTTGACAGCTCTGTGAAGCTCTCACACACTGACATTCTCTGTAGTTTGATGAGTTCTTGAATTCAAGACCTCATCAAACCTCTTTCTTTTGCAGAAATTAGATGGTTGTTGCATTGGAGAATGCAACGGCCATCTGTCATCTCTGCCGGTGAGATGCGAGACTCTCCGCATACCCACCGATTGAAGCCTGCAGGAAGAAACAAAGTTAAGTAAACTTTTACTAACACTTTCCACTTACCTCACATACTTAGCTCTCCACACTTGCACCCATCACTTACCTTCACAGCGCACTTTAGCACCCCTCCGACCCCCGCAGACCCACTGCTCGCCTCGGTGACCCTGGCGGGAAGCCCGCACTTGTGTGGGTAAAATGGGGATAATCCTGTTAACTACCTGTTACCAGGCAGATAAATGGCACTAATCCCCTTCTCGCCTCCAAGGAGACGGGACCCGGCGCAGGTCGGCCACCCGCCTCCTGGCAAGATGGCACGGATGGGCACCCGCCCCCAGAGTCTGCCATTTTCCCGGCAGTCCCGCCTCCATACCCGCCTCCCCAGGGCTGGCAAGATCGCGCCCTATGAGTGTGGCTCAATGGGTAGCACTCTCGCCTGAGAATCAGCAGGTCACACAGTTCAAGTCCCGGTCCAGGACTTGAAGACATCACCACGGCCTTGGACGCCCACCGCGTTAACCGCTGCCCATATGTGGCTAGTTGGCTATCCGGATGGGGCTAATTGCATTTCTGATTAGTAAATTCCATAACTGAGTAATGGACACCGTGTGATCCGCAGGACATTGCGGCAAAGGATACAAATCAACAGGAGACATCTTGTTGACAAAGGATCGGATGGAGAACAGCATTCCGTACATCAGCTGGTATTCCTAGCGGGCACAAACACAGCAAGTCATTCAGAGAAGTACAGAAACTGCCTATTTCATTCCCCTCCCTCCACTCCCCCACACCACCCCTTTCGGAACGCCTTCTAATACTTTACCCACAATAAATGTCAGGCTCTCGGTATGACCTTTAGTACAAGAGGATTTGAGTACAAGAGTAAAGACGTCTTACTGCAATTATATAGGGCCCTGGTGAGACCACACCTGGAGTATTGTGTACAGTTTTGGTCTCCTTACCTAAGGAAGGATATACTTGCCAGAGAGGGAGTGCAATGAAGGTTCACCAGACTGGTTCCTGGGATGGGGGGATTGTCCGATGAGGAAAGATTGAGTAGACTGGGCCTATATTCTCTAGAGTTTAGAAGAATGAGAGGTGATCTCATTGAAACATACAAAATTCTTACAGGGCTTGACAGGGTAGATGCAGGGAGGATGTTTCCCCTGGCTGGGGAGTCTAGAACCAGGGATCACAGTCTCAGGATAAGGGGTCGGCCATTTAGGACTGAGATGAGATGAGGAGAAATTTCTTCACTCAGAGGGTGGTGAATCTTTGGAATTCTCTTCCCCAGAGGGCTGTGGAGACTCAGTCGTTGAGTATATTCAAGGCAGAGATCGATAGATTTTTGAATATTAAGGGAATCAAGGGATATGGGGATCGGGCAGGAAAGTGGAGATGAGGTAGAAGATCAGCCATGATCTTACTGAATGGTGGAGCAGGCTCGAGGGGCCGAATGGCCGACTCCTGCTCCTAATTCTTATGTTATGACCCTTTTTAAAGATTGGTGTTCTGACAGTTACTTTCCAAACCTCAAGCACTAACCCACTTTGTGCCGATTCCCTCAAGATATGGGGCAAGGACATCACTGGCGAAGTACCCTTGTATGAAATTCATCCAGTCTGGAGTCTTGTCTTCCTTCAACTTTTTTTAAATATATTTCTTTCAGGGGCTGTGGGCGTCGCTGGCAAGGCCGGCATTTATTGCCCATCCCTAGTTGCCCTCGAGAAGGTGGTGGTGAGCCGCCTTCTTGAACCGCTGCAGTCCGTGTGGTGAAGGTGCTCCCACAGTGCTGTTAGGGAGGGAGTTCCAGGATTTTGACCCAGCGACGATGAAGGATCGGTGATATATTTCCAAGTCGGGATCTCAATACTCGAATTTGCACAGCGTGTGTGTGTCAACTTTAACCTTTCTGTGCGCGTGTCGGCAAAATGGTGGGATGAATAGCAGAGTGCGCGAGTGTCTTTTGATCACTGTGGCTGCTTCACTCCCTCCTTATCTCTGTAACCTCCTCCAGCCCCACGACCCTCCGAGATCTCCGCGCTCCTCCCAATTCTGGCCTTGCGACCGTCCCCGATTTCCATCGCTCCACCATCGGCGGCCGTGCCTTCAGCCGCCTGGGCCCCGAGCTCTGGAATTCCCTCCCTAACCCTCTCCGCCTCTCTCTCCTCCTTTAAGACGCTCCTTAAAACCAGCCTCTTCGACCAAGCTTTTGCTGGCCTGCCCTAACATCTCCTTATGTGGCTCGGTGCCAAATGTTGTTTTTTTTTTGATAATCCTCCTGTGAAGCACCTTTGGGAACGTTTTATTACGTTAAAGGCGCTGTATAAATGCAAGTTGTTGTTGTTGTTGTTGGTTACTGACTGGCGGTAGATGTTTAAGTGGATGTACACAGGTGAAGAGCTGCGTGCGATTGCGAGCTGTCGTGCGTGCAAGGCGTTCTCTGCTAAAATGGGTATGCAAATGATCTGACCCAGGAAAGCCCTCATGTAAATACCTACCCCCCGCCCCCCCAACCCTGGCTGCATTTCTCAACTTTTTCACAATGCAGTTCCCTTTTCCTACCAACAGAGAGCGACATCACACTGTGCACAATATCAAACCCAGCACCAAGCTCATGGTCTACAGAGCAGTAGTGATACCCGCCCTGCTGTATGCCTCAGAGACATGGCCCATGTACAGCAGGCACCTCAAAGCACTGGAGAGGTACCACCAACGCTGCCTCCGCAAGATCCTGCAAATCCATTGGCAGGATAGGCGCACCAACGTCAGTGTTCTCGCTCAGGCCAACATCCCCAGCATCGAAGCTTTGACCACGCTCGATCAGCTCCGATGGACGGGCCACATCGCCCGCATGCCTGATACGAGACTCCCAAAACAAGTGCTCTACTCGGAGCTCCGGCACGGCAAGAGAGCCCCAGGTGGGCAGAGGAAACGCTTCAAGGACACCCTCAAAGCCTCCTTGAAAAAGTGCAACATCCCCACCGACACTTGGGAATTCCTGGCCCAAGACCGCACAAAGTGGAGGAGAAGCATCCGGGAAGGCGCCGAACACCTCGAGTCTCTTCGCCGGGAGCAAGCGGAAGCCGAGCGCAAACAGCAGAAGGAGCGCACGTCAACCCAAGCACCCCACCCACCCGCCCCTTCAACCACCGTCTGCCCCTCCTGTGACAGAGACTGTAGGTCCCGCATTGGACTCATCAGTCACCTGAGAACTCATTCTTAGTGTGGAAGCAAGTCATCCTCGGTTCTGAGGGACTGCCTAAGAAGAGAAGAAGAAAAAGCACAATATGACAATATGGGAAAAGTTACTGCCTGGAGTCCTGCTTACTCACCAGAGAATCGCACAGCACAGGAGGCTGTTCGGCCCATCGAGCCTGTGCCGGCTCTTTGAAAGAGCTCTCCGGTTAGTCCCACTCCCCACCCTGCTCTCTCTCCCACTAGCCCTGCAAACATGGTGGCATAGCGGTTAGCACTGTTGCCTCACAGCGCCAGGGACCCGGGTTCGAATCCGCCCTTGGGTGACTGTCTGTGTGGAGTTTGCACATTCTCCCCGTGTCTGCGTGGGTTTCCTCCGGGTGCTCCGGTTTCCTCCCACAGTCCAAAGATGTGCGGGTTAGGTTGATTTGGCTATGATAAATTGACCCTTAGTGTTAGGCGGATTAAATACGGGGATGTGGTGGGATATGTGTCGGTGCAGGTTCGATGGGCTGAAATGGCCTCTATCTGCACCGTGGGGATTCTGTGAAAAAAAAATGTCTCCTTCAAATATTTATCCAATTCCCTTTTGAAGGCTGCTATTGACTCATCCATCTTGAGACATACAGGCTTAGAAATCAAATTTGGTGATATTGGGAGCCAGACATTTATAGAGTTACCTAGAATGTACAGCACAGAAACAGGCCGTTCCACCCGACTGATCCATGCCAGCGTTTATGCTCCACACGAGCCTCCTCCCACCCCTACGCCATCTAACGCTATCAGGAGGCTCGAGTGGAGCATAAACGCCGTCATGGACTGGTTGAGCGGAATGGCCTGTTTCTGTGCCGTATATCCGATGTAATCCTTCTGTTCCCTTCCCCATCATGGGCTCAATTTTCACCGGCCCGTGGAGGCGGGTTTGGAGGCAGGAGTGGTGTGAAAATAGCAGATTCGGGGGTCCCGAACCCATCCCGCCCCCAACCCGCCTCCATGCCAGTTTCCCAGGAGGCGGGTACCCGACCTGTGCTGGGAGTCGCCTCCCCGAGGCGGGAAGGGGATTAGTGCCAATAACAGGTTGTTAACATGCAGTTTTTTGCCTAATCCCTATTTTTAGCCCTGAAGTGTGGGCTTCCCGACAGGTCCGAACCACGCCGATTTAGCGAGGCGGACCGTCGGTCTGGAGGGGTTGGAGGGGTCGAGATGTCGGTGTGCAGGTGAGTGATGGGTGCATGAGTGCAGAGGTAAGTGTGTTTGGTGTGTGTAAAGTGTTTTAAGAACTTTTACTTACCTTAACTTTGTCCTGCAGGCTAAGGTGTCGGGAGTCCCTCACCTCCACGGCACAGAAAGCAGAATGGCCACGGAGCTGTCAAAAGCTGCAGTCTCTGCTTTCTGTGCTGGATTGATTTCTAACTGAGTCTAAGTACAGGGACTCACGTTAGAAATCATATGGTCAGTGTTTGACAGCTTCACAGAGCTGTCAAACGCTGAAATTTCATCTGTCAAAAGCTCTTGACAGATGAAATTTCAATGGCTGACGTCACCTGTATCCAAGGGACCCTTGATTGGCCTGCTAAGCCCGCTGGGTGAGCCTAACAAGGTCAATCAAGGGAAAATACAGTGGGTTGGCCACAAGTCGATGGAGGCGGGACTACAACCCAAAAAGTGGGAGTCCCGCTTCCATCACGTCCCCATTGACAAAATCCAGCCCCATGTGTTTATCCAGTTTCCGCTTAAAAGCATCTGTGCTATTCGCCTCAACCACTCCCTGTGGTAGCGAGTTCCACATTCTCACCACTCTGGATAAAGAAGTTTCTCCTGAATTCACTATTGGATTTGTTAGTGACTAGTGATGTAAGAAAACTACTAGGCACTTGGTCTAAGCGTTAAACAAAGCTTTAATCAACTGTTTTTCAACATGGAGGTCTAGCTGTGTCCTTCACTAGTTCCTGTTGAGGAATGTCCTAAGCAAGCTGGGCCCATGCCAGAGTATTTATACTCTCCCTGGAAAGCGCCAGCAGCAGGCCGCCCAGTATTACTTCATACACAAATGACAAGATTCATGTCAACTAGCTTATATTATAGTTAACGGGGTCTCCTCTCCCCGCTATTTTGGCAGAGGCTTAACCCAGTTGGAATGAGTAACTGTGCGTGGGATTAGTCGATCTCCTGTGGCGTTGCGCACACCGAGCCTGAGGGCCAGCGCTCACTACCTGGTGTCTGTCGTGACCCCACTCCGACCCCTTGCCCACTGTGTCGAATTACCCCCTCTTCCTCCACCCCATTGCCCAACCCGGGGAGTGTGTCAGTATTTACAGGGGGTCCCTGGGAGTGTGTCAGTATTTACAGGGGGTCCCCGGGAGTGTGTCAGTATTTACAGGGGGTCCCCGGGAGTGTGTCAGTATTTACAGGGGGTCCCCGGGAGTGTGTCAGTATTTACAGGGGGTCTCGAGGAGTGTGTCAGTATTTACAGGGGGTCCCCGGGAGTGTGTCAGTATTTACACAGGGTCTCTGGGAGTGTGTCAGTATTTACAGGGGGTCCCCGGGAGTGTGTCAGTATTTACAGGGGGTCTCCGGGAGTGTGTCAGTATTTACAGGGTGTCCCCGGGAGTGTGTCAGTATTTGCAGGGGGTCCCTGGGAGTGTGTCAGTATTTACAGGGGGTCCCCGGGAGTGTGTCAGTATTTACAGGGGGTCTCGAGGAGTGTGTCAGTATTTACAGGGGGTCCCCGGGAGTGTGTCAGTATTTACACAGGGTCTCTGGGAGTGTGTCAGTATTTACAGGGGGTCCCCGGGAGTGTGTCAGTATTTACAGGGGGTCTCCGGGAGTGTGTCAGTATTTACAGGGTGTCCCCGGGAGTGTGTCAGTATTTGCAGGGGGTCCCCGGGAGTGTGTCAGTATTTATAGGGGGTCTCTGGGAGTGTGTCAGTATTTACAGGGAGTCTCCGGGAGTGTGTCACTGTTTGCAGGGAGTCTCCGGGAGTGTGTCAGTATTTACAGGGGGTCCTCGGGAGTGTGTCAGTATTTACAGGGGGTCTCCGGGAGTGTGTCAGTATTTACAGGGTGTCCCCGGGAGTGTGTCAGTATTTGCAGGGAATCCCCGGGAGTGTGTCAGTAGTTACAGGGGATCCCCGGGAGTGTGTCAGTATTTACAGGGGGTCTCTGCGAGTGTGTCAGTATTTACAGGGGGTCCCCAGGAGTGTGTCAGTATTTACAGGGGGTCCCCGGGAGTGTGTCAGTATTTACAGGGGGTCCCCGGGAGTGTGTCAGTATTTACAGGGGGTCCCCGGGAGTGTGTCAGTATTTACAGGGGGTCCCCGGGAGTGTGTCAGTATTTACAGGGGGTCCCCGGGAGTGTGTCAGTATTTACAGGGGTATCCCCGGGAGTGTGTCAGTATTTACAGGGGGGGTCCCCGGGAGTGTGTCAGTATTTACAGGGGGTCCCCGGGAGTGTGTCAGTATTTACAGGGGGTCCCCGGGAGTGTGTCAGTATTTACAGGGGGTCCCCGGGAGTGTGTCAGTATTTACAGGGGTATCCCCGGGAGTGTGTCAGTATTTACAGGGTGTCCCCGAGAGTGTGTCGGTATTTACAGGGGTCCCCGGGAGTGTGTCAGTATTTACAGGGGGTCCCCGGGAGTGTGTCAGTATTTACAGGGGGTCCCCGGTGGTGTCAGTATTTACAGGGGGTGCCCGGGAGTGTGTCGGTATTTACAGGGGGTCCCCGGGAGTGTGTCGGTATTTACAGGGGGTCCCCGGGAGTGTGTCAGTATTTACAGGGGGTCCCCGGGAGTCTCAGTATTTACAGGGGGTACCCGGGAGTGTGTCAGTATTTACAGGGGGTGCCCGGGAGTGTGTCAGTATTTACAGGGTGTCCCCGGGAGTGTGTCAGTATTTATAGGGGGTCTCTGGGAGTGTGTCAGTATTTACAGGGAGTCTCCGGGAGTGTGTCACTGTTTGCAGGGAGTCTCCGGGAGTGTGTCAGTATTTACAGGGGGTCCCCGGGAGTGTGTCAGTATTTAAAGGGGGTCCCCGGGAGTGTGTCAGTATTTGCAGGGAATCCCCGGGAGTGTGTCAGTAGTTACAGGGGATCCCCGGGAGTGTGTCAGTATTTACAGGGGGTCTCTGCGAGTGTGTCAGTATTTACAGGGGGTCCCCAGGAGTGTGTCAGTATTTACAGGGGGTCCCCGGGAGTGTGTCAGTATTTACAGGGGGTCCCTGGGAGTGTGTCAGTATTTACAGGGTGTCCCCGGGAGTGTGTCAGTATTTACAGGGGTATCCCCGGGAGTGTGTCAGTATTTACAGGGTGTCCCCGAGAGTGTGTCGGTATTTACAGGGGGTCCCCGGGAGAGTGTCAGTATTTACAGCGGGTCCCCGGGAGTGTGTCAGTATTTACAGGGGGTCCCCGGGAGTGTGTCAGTATTTACAGGGGGTCCCCGGGAGTGTGTCAGTATTTGCAGGGTGTCCCCGGGAGTGTGTCAGTATTTACAGGGGGTCCCCGTTAGTGTGTCAGTATTTACAGGGGCTCCCTGGGAGTGTGTCAGTATTTACAGGGGGTCCCCGGGAGTGTGTCAGTATTTACAGGGGGTCCCGGGGAGTGTGTCGATATTTACAAGGGCTGCCCGGGAGTGTGTCAGTATTTACAGGGAGTCCCCAGGAGTGTGTCAGTATTTACAGGGGGTCCCCGGGAGTGTGTCAGTATTTACAGGGGGTCCCCGGGTGTCTGTCAGTATTTACAGGGGGTCCCCGGGGAGTGTGTCAGTATTTACAGGGGGTCCCCGAGAGTGTGTCAGTATTTACAGGAGGTCCCCGGGAGCGTGTAAGTATTTACAGGGGTTCCCCGGGGAGTGTGTCAGTATTTACAGGGGGTCCCCGTGTGTCTGTCAGTATTAACAGGGGGTCCCCGGGGAGTGTGTCAGTATTTACAGGGGATCCCCGAGAGTGTGTCAGTATTTACAGGGGGTCCCCGGGAGTATGTCAGTATTTACAGGGGGGCCCTGGGAGTGTGTCAGTATTTACAGGGGGTCTCCGGGAGTGTGTCAGTATTTACAGGGTGTCCCTGAGAGTGTGTCAGTATTTACAGGGGGTCCCCGAGAGTGTGTCAGTATTTACAGGGGGTCCCCGGGAGCGTGTCAATATTTACAGGGGGTCCCCGGGAGTGTGTCAGTATTTACAGGGGGTCCCCGGGAGTGTGTCAGTATTTACAGGGGGTCCCCGGGAGTGTGTCAGTATTTACAGGGGGTCCCCGGGAGTGTGTCAGTATTTACAGGGGGTCCCCAGGAGTGTGTCACTGTTTGCAGGGAATCCCCGGGAGTGTGTCACTGTATGCATGGAATCCCCGGGAGTGTGTCACTGTTTGCAGGGAATCCCCGGGAGTGTGTCAGTATTTACAGGGGTTCCCCGGGAGTGTGTCAGTATTTACAGGGGGTGTCCCCGGGAGTGTGTCAGTATTTACAGGGGGTGCCCAGGAGTGTGTCAGTATTTACAGGGGGTCTCCGGGAGTGTGTCAGTATTTACAGGGGGTGCCCGGGAGTGTGTCAGTATTTACAGAGGGTCCCCGGGAGTGTGTCAGTATTTACATGGGGTCCTCGGGAGTGTGTCAGTATTTACAGGGGGTCCCCGGGAGTGTGTCAGTATTTGCAGGGGTGTCCCCGGGAGTGTGTCAGTATTTACAGGTAGTCCCGGGAGTGTGTCAGTATTTACAGGGGGTCCCCGGGAGTGTGTCAGTATTTACAGTGGGTCCCCGGGAGTGTGTCAGTATTTACAGGGGGTCCCCGGGAGTGTGTCAGTATTTACAGGGGTCCCCGGGAGTGTGTCAGTATTTACAGGGGTTCCCCGGGAGTGTGTCAGTATTTACAGGGGGTCCCGGGGAGTATGTCAGTATTTACAGGGGGTCCCCGGGAGTGTGTCAGTATTTACAGGGAATCCCCGGGAGTGTGTCACTGTTTGCAGGGAATCCCCGGGAGTGTGTCAGTATTTACAGGAGGTCCCCGGGAGTGTGTCAGTATTTACAGGGAATCCCCAGGAGTGTGTCACTGTTTGCAGGGTATCCCCGGGAGTGTGTCAGTATTTACAGGGGGTCCCCAGGAGTGTGTCAGTATTTACAGGGGGTCCCCGGGAGTGTGTCAGTATTTACAGGGAATCCCCGGGAGTGTGTCACTGTTTGCAGGGAATCCCCGGGAGTGTGTCAGTATTTACAGGGGGTTCCCGGGAGTGTGTCAGTATTTACAGGGGGTCCCCGGGAGTGTGTCAGTATTTACAGGGATTCCCGGGAGTGTGTCACTGTTTGCAGGGGGTCCCCGGGAGTGTGTCACTGTTTGCAGGGGGTCACCGGGAGTGTGTCACTGTTTGCAGGGAATCCCCGGGAGTGTGTCACTGTTTGCAGGGAATCCCCGGGAGTGTGTCACTCTTTACAGGGGGTCCCCGGGAGTGTGTCAGTATTTACAGGGGGTCACCGGGAGTGTGTCAGTAGTTACAGGGGATCTCCGGGAGTGTGTCAGTATTTACAGGGGGTCTCTGCGAGTGTGTCAGTATTTACAGGGGGTCCCCAGGAATGTGTCAGTATTTACAGGGGGTCCCTGGGAGTGTGTCAGTATTTACAGGGGGTCCCCGGGAGTGTGTCATTATTTACAGGGTGTCCCCGGGAGTGTGTCAGTATTTACAGTGGGTCCCCGGGAGTGTGTTAGTATTTACAGGGTGTCCCCGGGAGTGTGTCAGTATTTACAGCGGGTCCCCGGGAGTGTGTTAGTATTTACAGGGGGTCCCCGGGAGTGTGTCAGTATTTACAGGGGGTCCCCGGGAGTGTGTCAGTATTTGCAGGGTGTCCCCGGGAGTGTGTCAGTATTTACAGGGGGTCCCCGTTAGTGTGTCAGTATTTACAGGGGCACCCTGGGAGTGTGTCAGTATTTACAGGGGGTCCCCGGGAGTGTGTCAGTATTTATAGGGGGTCCCGGGGAGTCTGTCGATATTTACAAGGGCTGCCCGGGAGTGTGTCAGTATTTACAGGGAGTCCCCAGGAGTGTGTCAGTATTTACAGGGGGTCCCCGGGAGTGTGTCAGTATTTACAGGGGGTCCCCGGGAGTGTGTTAGTATTTACAGGGGGTCCCCGGGTGTCTGTTAGTATTTACAGGGGGTCCCCGGGGAGTGTGTCAGTATTTATAGGGGGTCCCGGGGAGTCTGTCGATATTTACAAGGGCTGCCCGGGAGTGTGTCAGTATTTACAGGGAGTCCCCAGGAGTGTGTCAGTATTTACAGGGGGTCCCCGGGAGTGTGTCAGTATTTACAGGGGGTCCCCGGGTGTCTGTCAGTATTTACAGGGGGTCCCCGGGGAGTGTGTCAGTATTTACAGGGGGTCCCCGAGAGTGTGTCAGTATTTACAGGAGGTCCCCGGGAGCGTGTAAGTATTTACAGGGGTTCCCCGGGGAGTGTGTCAGTATTTACAGGGGGTCCCCGTGTGTCTGTCAGTATTAACAGGGGGTCCCCGGGGAGTGTGTCAGTATTTACAGGGGATCCCCGAGAGTGTGTCAGTATTTACAGGGGGTCCCCGGGAGTATGTCAGTATTTACAGGGGGGCCCTGGGAGTGTGTCAGTATTTACAGGGGGTCTCCGGGAGTGTGTCAGTATTTACAGGGTGTCCCTGAGAGTGTGTCAGTATTTACAGGGGGTCCCCGAGAGTGTGTCAGTATTTACAGGGGGTCCCCGGGAGCGTGTCAATATTTACAGGGGGTCCCCGGGAGTGTGTCAGTATTTACAGGGGGTCCCCGGGAGTGTGTCAGTATTTACAGGGGGTCCCCGGGAGTGTGTCAGTATTTACAGGGGGTCCCCGGGAGTGTGTCAGTATTTACAGGGGGTCCCCAGGAGTGTGTCACTGTTTGCAGGGAATCCCCGGGAGTGTGTCACTGTATGCATGGAATCCCCGGGAGTGTGTCACTGTTTGCAGGGAATCCCCGGGAGTGTGTCAGTATTTACAGTGGTTCCCCGGGAGTGTGTCAGTATTTACAGGGGGTGTCCCCGGGAGTGTGTCAGTATTTACAGGGGGTGCCCAGGAGTGTGTCAGTATTTACAGGGGGTCTCCGGGAGTGTGTCAGTATTTACAGGGGGTGCCCGGGAGTGTGTCAGTATTTACAGAGGGTCCCCGGGAGTGTGTCAGTATTTACATGGGGTCCTCGGGAGTGTGTCAGTATTTACAGGGGGTCCCCGGGAGTGTGTCAGTATTTGCAGGGGTGTCCCCGGGAGTGTGTCAGTATTTACAGGTAGTCCCGGGAGTGTGTCAGTATTTACAGGGGGTCCCCGGGAGTGTGTCAGTATTTACAGTGGGTCCCCGGGAGTGTGTCAGTATTTACAGGGGGTCCCCGGGAGTGTGTCAGTATTTACAGGGGTCCCCGGGAGTGTGTCAGTATTTACAGGGGTTCCCCGGGAGTGTGTCAGTATTTACAGGGGGTCCCGGGGAGTATGTCAGTATTTACAGGGGGTCCCCGGGAGTGTGTCAGTATTTACAGGGAATCCCCGGGAGTGTGTCACTGTTTGCAGGGAATCCCCGGGAGTGTGTCAGTATTTACAGGAGGTCCCCGGGAGTGTGTCAGTATTTACAGGGAATCCCCAGGAGTGTGTCACTGTTTGCAGGGTATCCCCGGGAGTGTGTCAGTATTTACAGGGGGTCCCCAGGAGTGTGTCAGTATCTACAGGGGGTCCCCGGGAGTGTGTCAGTATTTACAGGGAATCCCCGGGAGTGTGTCACTGTTTGCAGGGAATCCCCGGGAGTGTGTCAGTATTTACAGGGGGTTCCCGGGAGTGTGTCAGTATTTACAGGGGGTCCCCGGGAGTGTGTCAGTATTTACAGGGATTCCCGGGAGTGTGTCACTGTTTGCAGGGGGTCCCCGGGAGTGTGTCACTGTTTGCAGGGGGTCACCGGGAGTGTGTCACTGTTTGCAGGGAATCCCCGGGAGTGTGTCACTGTTTGCAGGGAATCCCCGGGAGTGTGTCACTCTTTACAGGGGGTCCCCGGGAGTGTGTCAGTATTTACAGGGGGTCACCGGGAGTGTGTCAGTAGTTACAGGGGATCTCCGGGAGTGTGTCAGTATTTACAGGGGGTCTCTGCGAGTGTGTCAGTATTTACAGGGGGTCCCCAGGAATGTGTCAGTATTTACAGGGGGTCCCCGGGAGTGTGTCAGTATTTACAGGGGGTCCCCGGGAGTGTGTCATTATTTACAGGGTGTCCCCGGGAGTGTGTCAGTATTTACAGTGGTATCCCCGGGAGTGTGTCAGTATTTACAGGGTGTTCCCGAGAGTGTGTCGGCATTTACAGGGGGTCCCCGGGAGTGTGTCAGTATTTACAGGGGGTCCCCGGGAGTGTCAGTATTTACAGGGGGTGCCCGGGAGGGTGTCAGTATTTACAGGGGGTGCCCGAGAGTGTGTTAGTATTTACAGGGTGTCCCCGGGAGTGTGTCAGTATTTACAGCGGGTCCCCGGGAGTGTGTTAGTATTTACAGGGGGTCCCCGGGAGTGTGTATGTATTTACAGGGGGTCCCCGGGAGTGTGTCAGTATTTGCAGGGTGTCCCCGGGAGTGTGTCAGTATTTACAGGGGGTCCCCGTTAGTGTGTCAGTATTTACAGGGGCACCCTGGGAGTGTGTCAGTATTTACAGGGGGTCCCCGGGAGTGTGTCAGTATTTATAGGGGGTCCCGGGGAGTCTGTCGATATTTACAAGGGCTGCCCGGGAGTGTGTCAGTATTTACAGGGAGTCCCCAGGAGTGTGTCAGTATTTACAGGGGGTCCCCGGGAGTGTGTCAGTATTTACAGGGGGTCCCCGGGAGTGTGTTAGTATTTACAGGGGGTCCCCGGGTGTCTGTTAGTATTTACAGGGGGTCCCCGGGGAGTGTGTCAGTATTTACAGGGGGTCCCCGAGAGTGTGTCAGTATTTACAGGGGGTCCCCGGGAGCGTGTAAGTATTTACAGGGGGTCCCCGGGGAGTGTGTCAGTATTTACAGGGGGTCCCCGTGTGTCTGTCAGTATTAACAGGTGGTCCCCGGGAGTGTGTCAGTATTTACAGGGGGTCCCCGGGAGTGTGTCAGTATTTACAGGAGGACCCCGGGAGTGTGTCAGTATTTACAGGGGGTCCCTGGGAGTGTGTCAGTATTTACAGGGGGTCTCCGGGAGTGTGTCAGTATTTACAGGGGGTCCCCGAGAGTGTGTCAGTATTTACAGGGGGTCCCCGGGAGCGTGTCAATATTTACAGGGGGTCCCCGGGAGTGTGTCAGTATTTACAGGGGGTCCCCGGGAGTGTGTCAGTATTTACAGGGGGTCCCCGGGAGTGTGTCAGTATTTACAGGGGGTCTCCGGGAGTGTGTCAGTATTTACAGGGGGTCCCCGGGAGTGTGTCAGTATTTACAGGGGGTCCCCAGGAGTGTGTCACTGTTTGCAGGGAATCCCCGGGAGTGTGTCACTGTTTGCATGGAAACCCGGGAGTGTGTCACTGTTTGCAGGGAATCCCCGGGAGTGTGTCAGTATTTACAGGGGCTCCCCGGGAGTGTGTCAGTATTTACAGGGGGTCCCCGGGTGTCTGTCAGTATTTACAGGGGGTCCCCGGGAGTGTGTCACTGTTTGCAGGGAATCCCCGGGAGTGTGTCAGTATTTACAGGGGTTCCCCGGGAGTGTGTCAGTATTTACAGGGGGTATCCCCGGGAGTGTGTCAGTATTTACAGGGGGTGCCCAGGAGTGTGTCAGTATTTACAGGGGGTCTCCGGGAGTGTGTCAGTATTTACAGGGGGTGCCCGGGAGTGTGTCAGTATTTACAGAGGGTCCCCGGGAGTGTGTCAGTATTTACATGGGGTCCTCGGGAGTGTGTCAGTATTTACAGGGGGTCCCCGGGAGTGTGTCAGTATTTGCAGGGGTGTCCCCGGGAGTGTGTCAGTATTTACAGGGGGTCCCCGGGAGTGTGTCAGTATTTACAGGGGGTCCCCGGGAGTGTGTCAGTATTTACAGTGGGTCCCCGGGAGTGTGTCAGTATTTACAGGGGGTCCCCTGGAGTGTGTCAGTATTTACAGGGGTCCCCGGGAGTGTGTCAGTATTTACAGGGGGTCCCCGGGAGTGTGTCAGTATTTACAGGGGGTCCCCGGGAGTGTGTCAGTATTTACAGGGGGTCCCGGGGAGTATGTCAGTATTTACAGGGGGTCCCCGGGAGTGTGTCAGTATTTACAGGGAATCCCCAGGAGTGTGTCAGTATTTACAGGCGGTCCCCGGGAGTGTGTCAGTATTTACAGGGGGTCCCCGGGAGTGTGTCAGTATTTACAGGGAATCCCCAGGAGTGTGTCACTGTTTGCAGGGAATCCCCGTGAGTGTGTCAGTATTTACAGGGGGTCCCCAGGAGTGTGTCAGTATTTACAGGGGGTCCCCGGGAGTGTGTCAGTATTTACAGGGAATCCCCGGGAGTGTGTCACTGTTTGCAGGGAATCCCCGGGAGTGTGTCAGTATTTACAGGGGGTCCCCGGGAGTGTGTCAGTATTTACAGGGGGTCCCCGGGAGTGTGTCAGTATTTACAGGGGTTCCCCGGGAGTGTGTCAGTATTTACAGGGAATCCCCGGGAGTGTGTCACTGTTTGCAGGGGGTCCCCGGGAGTGTGTCACTGTTTGCAGGGAATCCCTGGGAGTGTGTCACTGTTTGCAGGGAATCCCCGGGAGTGTGTCACTCTTTACAGGGGGTCCCCGGGAGTGTGTCAGTATTTACAGGGGGTCACCGGGAGTGTGTCAGTATTTACAGGGGGTCACCGGGAGTGTGTCACTGTTTGCAAGGGGTCCCCGGGAGTGTGTCACTGTTTGCAGGGAATCCCCGGGAGTGTGTCACTGTTTGCAGGGAATCCCCGGGAGTGTGTCACTCTTTACAGGGGGTACCCGGCAGTGTGTCAGTATTTACAGGGGGTCACCGGGAGTGTGTCAGTATTTACAGGGGGTCACCGGGAGTGTGTCACTGTTTGCAGGGGGTCCCCGGGAGTGTGTCACTGTTTGCAGGGAATCCGCGGGAGTGTGTCACTCTTTGTAAGGTGCCCCCTGACTTTGCTCACTGTTGTGTGCTCACCTGTAATATCCGAGCACCACGTCACGTCGACCGGCTGCAGTGTCATTGCAGTCCTGGTGGTGGTAATGTTGAGTTGGGAGATATCGCAGTGCTGAGCTGCATCATTAACAGGAGATTAGACAGGGCCAGATGCAGCTGGAATGTATTCAGAATTAGGGCCATGGGTTTACGAGGGCGGAATAGGTCGAACTCTGCTTATATTATGGAGGAGCCTGGCATTCCAACTGCTGCTGGGGTATTGCATTGCGCAATTCGGTCTGTTTTTCTGGGACAACAGGAGTCAGCAGACTCGCTAAGAATAGGTCATGGGTCGCACTCTCTCACCTCTGAACTAGAAGGTCGTGGGTTCAAGTCCCGCTCCAGAGACTCGAGCACGTGATCCAGGCAGACGCTCCAAGTGCCAGTACTGAGGGAGCGGCGCACTGTCGGAGGGGCAGTACTGAGGGAGCGGCGCACTGTCGGAGGGGCAGTACTGAGGGAGTGCCGCACTGTCAGAGGGGCAGTACTGAGGGAGAGCCGCACTGTCAGAGGGGCAGTACTGAGGAAGCACCGCACTGTCGGAGGGGCAGTACTGAGGGAGCGCCGCACTGTCGGAGTGGCAGTACTGAGGGAGCGCCGCACTGTCGGAGGGGCAGTACTGAGGGAGTGATGCACTGTGGGAGGGGCAGTACTGAGGGAGCGCCGCACTGTCGGAGGGGCAGTACTGAGGGAGCGCTGCACTGTCGGAGGGGCAGTACTGAGGGAGCGCCGCACTGTCGGAGGGGCAGTACTGAGGGAGCGCCGCACTGTCGGAGGGGCAGTACTGAGGGAGCGCTGCACTGTCGGAGGGTCAGTACTGAGGGAGCGCTGCACTGTCGGAGGGTCAGTACTGAGGGAGTGCTGCACTGTCGGAGGGGCTGTACTGAGGGAGCGCCGCACTGTCGGAGGGGCAGTACTGAGGGAGCGCCGCACTGTCGGAGGGTCAGTACTGAGGGAGTGCCGCACTGTCGGAGGGGCTGTACTGAGGGAGCTCCGCACTGTCGGAGGGTCAGTACTGAGGGAGCGCCGCACTGTCGGAGGGGCGGTACTGAGGGAGCGCCGCACTGTCGGAGGGGCGGTACTGAGGAAGCACTGCACTGTCGGAGGGGCAGTACTGAGGAAGCACCGCACTGTCGGAGTGGCAGTACTGAGGGAGCGCCGCACTGTCGGAGGGGCAGTACTGAGGGAGCACCGCACTGTCGGAGGGGCAGTACTGAGGGAGCGCTGCACTGTCGGAGGGTCAGTACTGAGGGAGTGCTGCACTGTCGGAGGGTCAGTACTGAGGGAGTGCTGCACTGTCGGAGGGGCTGTACTGAGGGAGCGCCGCATTGTCGGAGGGGCAGTACTGAGGGAGCGCTGCACTGTCGGAGGGGCAGTACTGAGGGAACGCCCCACTGTCGGAGGGGCAGCACTGAGGGAGCGCCGCACTGTCGGAGGGGCAGTACTGAGGGAGCACCGCACTGTCGGAGGGGCCGTCTGTCAGATCAGACGTGAAACCGAGGCCCCGTCTACTCTCTCAGGTGTATGTAAAAGATCGCATGGCCACTATTTTGAAGAAGTGCAGGGGGAGCTCTCCCCAGTGTCCTTGGGCCAATAATTATCCTTCAAACAACTTCACTTAAAAAAACAGATTATCTGGTCATTTATCACATTGCTGTTTTGGGAGCTTGCTGTGCGCAGATTGGCTGCTGCGTTTCCCACATTACAACAGTGACCACACTTCAAAGAGTACTTCATTGGCTGTAAAGCGCTTTGAGACGTCCTGAGGTGGTGACAGGCGCTGTCGAAATGTAAGATCCTTCTTCCTCCGAGAGAACAATGACTGCGCATCAAAGTGAGAGCATTAAGATGTTTTAGATCAATGTGACAAGGTGTGAAATAATGCCAGTCTCCTTATAGAATGGCACAGCACAGGAGGAGACCATTCGGCCCGTCGAGTCTGTGCCGGCTCTTTCGAAGAGCAATCCAGTGAGTCCCACTCCCCCGCTCTTTCCCCATATCCCTGCAATTTTTTCTCCATCCAGTATTTCTCCAATTCCCTTTTGAAGGCCACGATTGAATCTGTATCCACCACCCTATCAGGCAGCGCATTCCAGATCCTAACCACTCGCTGCGTAAAAAAGATTTTCCTCATGTCGCCTCTGGTTCTTTTGCCAATCACCTTCAATCTGTGCTCTCTGGTTATCAGCCCTTCAGCCATTGGGAACAGTTTCTCTTTATTTACTCCACCTAAACCCGTCCTGAATTTGAACACCTCGGTCGAATCTCCTCCGAGCCTTCTCTGCTCCAAGGAGAACAAGCCACGATCTGTCTCGCACTCTTGTGTTTGATCCAGCGTTCTCCTCTTCTCCAGACGGTCTTGACTCTCTCCACGGTGATCGGCAGTCCTCCCTTCCCTTGCCCAGGCAGCCGTTATGCACACGCAAGGCTTGACAGCGAGTGCCGTCTAGCCGACCGTGGGGGAGGGGGGGTGCGGGGGGCGGTGCGGGGGGCATCGCAACCGCGTCCCGCTACTATCCCTCAGCCGAGACGCGCAACTTCTAACGGGGAATCAGGAGTGGGAATAACCATGGCTTGTTCTTTCCACCCCTTAGCCTTGGAGGAAGTGCAGCGTAGGTTTACCCGAATGATACCTGGACTTCAAGGGTTAAATGACGAGGAGAGATTACACACAAACGAGGCTTGTATTCCCTGGAATTTAGAAGGTTAAGGGGTGATTTATTGGAAGTTTTCAAGGCATTAAGGGGAACTGATAGGGTAGAGAGGGAGAGAAACTATTTCCGCTGGTTGGGGATTCTAGGACTGCGGGGGGCATAGTCTAAAAATTAGAGCCAGACCTTTCAGGAGTGAAGTTATGAAACACTTAGAGTCATAGAGTTATACAGCACAGAAAGAGGCCCTTCGGCCCATCGTCTCCGCGCCGGCCATCAAGCCCTGTCTATTCTAATCCCATTTTCCAGCACTTGGTCCGTAGCCTTGTATGCTATGGCGTTTCAAGTGCTCATCTAAATGCTTCTTGAATGTTGTGTGGGTTCCTGCCTCTACCACCCTTTCAGGCAGTGAGTTCCAGATTCCAACCACCCTCTGGGTGAAAAAGTTTTTCCTCAAATCCCCTCTAAACCTCCTGCCCCTTACCTTGAAACTATGCCCCCTGGTTATTGACCCCTCTACTAAGGGGAAAAGTTCCTTTCTATCTACCCTATCTATGCCCCTCATAATTTTGTACACCTCAATCAGGCCCCCCCTCAGTCTTCTCTGCTCTAAGGAAAACAACCCCAGCCTGTCCAGTCTCTCTTCATAGCTGAAGCGCTCCAACCCAGGTAACATCCTGGTGAATCTCCTCTGCACCCTCTCCAATGTAATCACATCCTTCCTATAGTGTGGCGACCAGAACTGCACACAGTATTCCAGCTGTCTACACACAAAGGGTGGTAGAAGTTTGGAACTCTCTTCCGCAAACGACAATTGGTGCTAGATGAATTGTTAATTTTAAATCTGAGATTGATAGCTTTTTGTTAACCATAGGTATTAAGGGATATGGGCAAAGGCGGGTAGATGGAGTTAGGTCACAGATCAGCCACGATCTCATTGAATGGCGGAGCAGGCTCGAGGGGCTGAATAGCCGCCTCCTGTTCCTATGTTCCCACCCCCGCTCCTTCCCTAATCCAGGGGCCGCTGCGGCCCCGACTGAGACTATCTCACTCCCCCGCAGGACGGGGCAACGGGCCCTGGGATCTTCCTGCTCATTTGGGGCTCAGCGGCTCTCTTGGTGCTGCTCGCATTCTCCACCGTTGACAGGCCTGACCTCTGAATGAATGAGGTCTTGTGTGCGCAGTCAGTAAGGTACACAAACACACCACAGAAGGCGAAACACAGCCAAGGCCACAAACTCCAGCACAAACTTGATGTGCTCGCCAAGTCGCAAGCACAGACCTTGGACCTGTACAAGACTTTCATTTGGCCGGGTCGCAGAGTTTGGGGAGCTCCGTTACAGGAGGGGTAGAATATCAATGGAATAGGAGTGGCGTGGGTCCGCAAGGATGTTACCAGGGATGAAGGGTTACGGTTACCATAGAATCTACAGCACAGAAGGAGGCCATTCGGCCCATCGTGCCTGTGCCGGCTCTTTAAAAGAACTGTCCATTTAGTCCCACTCCCCCCTGCCCTTTCCCCGTAGCCCTGCAAATTTTTCCCCTTCAAGTATTTATCCAATTCCCTTTTGAAAGTTACTATTGAATCTGCTTCCACCGCCCTTTCAGGCAGCGCATTCCAGATCACAACAACTCGCTGCGTAAAAGAAATTCTCCTCATCTCCCCCTCTGGTTCTTTTGCCAATTACCTTAAATCTGTGTCCTCTGGTTACTGACCCTCCTGCCACTGGAAACAGTTTCTCCTTATTTACTCTATCAAAACCCCTCATGATTTTGAACGCCTCGATTAAATCTCCCCTTAACCTTCACTGCTCTAAGGAGAACAACCCCAGCTTCTCCAGTCTCTCCACGTAACTGAAGTCCCTCATCCCTGGGATCGTTCTGGTGAATCTCCTCCGCACCCTCTCTAAGGCCTTGACATCCTTCCTACAGTGTGGTGCCCAGAATGGGACACAATACTCCAGCTGGGGCCTAAGCAGTGTTTTATAAAGATTCATCCTAACTTCCTTGGGTTACCGTTATGAAGAGAGAGACTTGTGAATTCAGGTGTTATTTTTCTGACTGGAGTTGAGAAGTTTAAGAAAGAAAGATAGTCTTGCATTTCTATAGCGCCTTTCATGTCCACCGGACATCCCAAAGCGCTTTACAGCCAATGAAGTATTATTTGAAGTTGAGTCACTGTTGTATTGTGGGAAATGTGGCAGCCTATTTGCGCACAGCAAGCTCCCACGAACAGCAATGTGATAATGATCAGATAATCTGTTTTTTTGTTATGTTGGTTGAGGGATAAATATTGGCCCCAGGACACCGGGGGAGAACTCCCCTGCTCTTGTTCGAAATAGTGCCATGGGATCTTTTACGTCCACCTGAGAGAGTCTCATCCGAAAGACGGCACCTCCGACAGTGCGGCGCTCCCTAAGTACAGCCCCTCCCACAGTGCAGCGCTCCCTCAGTACTGCCCCTCCGACAGTGCGGCGCTCCCTCAGTACTGACCCTCCGACAGTGCGGCGCTCGCTCAGTACTGCCCCTCCGACAGTGCGGCGCTCCCTCAGTACTGCCCCTCCGACAGTGCGGCGCTCCCTCAGTACTGCCCCTCCGACAGTGCGGCGCTCCCTCAATACTGCCCCTCCGACACTCCCTCAGTACTGACCCTCCGACAGTGCAGCGCTCCCTCAGTACTGCCCCTCCGACAGTGCAGCGCTCCCTCAGTACTGACCCTCCAGCGCTCCCTCAGTACTGACCCTCCCTCAGTACGGCCCCTCCGACAGTGCGGCGCTCCCTCAGTACTGCCCCTCTGACAGTGCGGCGCTCCCTCAGTACCGCCCCTCCGACAGTGCAGCGCTCCCTCATTACTGCCCCTCTGACAGTGCAGCGCTCCCTCAGTACCGCCCCTTCGACAGTGCGGCGCTCCCTCAGTACCGCCCCTCCGACAGTGCGGCGCTCCCTCAGTACCGCCCCTCCGACAGTGCGGCGCTCCCTCAGTACCGCCCCTTCGACAGTGCGGCGCTCCCTCAGTACCGCCCCTCCGACAGTGCGGCGCTCCCTCAGTACCGCCCCTTCGACAGTGCGGCGCTCCCTCAGTACCGCCCCTCCGACAGTGCGGCGCTCCCTCAGTACTGCCCCTCCGACAGTGCGGCGCTCCCTCAGTACTGCCCCTCCGACACTCCCTCCGTACTGACCCTCCGACAGTGCAGCGCTCCCTCAGTACTGACCCTCCCTCAGTACTGCCCCTCCGACACTCCCTCAGTACTGACCCTCCGACAGTGCAGCGCTCCCTCAGTACTGACCCTCCCTCAGTACTGCCCCTCCGACACTCCAGCGCTCCCTCAGTACTGCGCTCCCTCAGTACAGCCCCTCCGACAGTGCGGCGCTCCCTCAGTACTGCCCCTCCGACAGTGCGGCGCTCCCTCAGTACTGCCCCTCCGACACTCCCTCAGTACTGCCCCTCCGACAGTGCAGCGCTCCCTCAGTACTGACCCTCCCTCAGTACTGACCCTCCGACAGTGCAGCGCTCCCTCAGTACTGACCCTCCCTCAGTACTGCCCCTCCGACACTCCAGCGCTCCCTCAGTACTGACCCTCCCTCAGTACTGCCACTCCGACAGTGCGGCGCTCCCTCAGTACTGCCCCTCCGAAAGTGCGGCGTTCCCTCAATACTGCCCCTCCGACAGTGCGGCGCTCCCTCAGTACTGCCCCTCCGACAGGGCGGCGCTCCCTCAGTACTGACCCTCCGACAGTGCGGCGCTCCCTCAGTACTGCCCCTCCGACAGTGCGGCGCTCCCTCAGTACTGCCCCTCCGACAGTGCGGCGCTCCCTCAGTACTGCCCCTCCGACAGTGCGGCGCTCCCTCAGTACTGCCCCTCCGACAGTGCGGCGCTCCCTCAGTACTGACCCTCCGACAGTGCGGCGCTCCCTCAGTACTGCCCCTCCGACAGTGCGGCGCTCCCTCAGTACTGCCCCTCCGACAGTGCGGCGCTCCCTCAGTACTGCCCCTCCGACAGTGCGGCGCTCCCTCAGTACTGCCCTCTGACAGTGCGGCGCTCCCTCAGTACTGCCCCTCCGACAGTGCGGCGCTCCCTCAGTACTGCACTGGAATGTCAGCCTAGATATTTGTGCCCGAGTCTCTGGAGCGGGACTCGAACCCACGACCTTCTGACTCAGAGGCGAGGGTGCTGCCCACTGAGCCACAGCTGACACTCTTCACAAACATTCACTGAGTGTTGAATGTAATTCTTTGCGTTGCATGTGTAGGGATTGGAATGCTTCTGAATCTAGGATACCAGATGTTAGAAGCTAGTTCTAACTCACTGACCCTGCTCAACAATCACAATATTAACTGGCGAATGTGCAACTTGTATTAATCAGTAGCATTTGAGCGCTGACATGAATCTTGTCATTCATGTGGAAATGACTTATGAAATAATACTGGGCGGCCTGCTGGTGGCGCTGTCCAGGGAGAGTATAAATACTCGGGCACGGGCCCAGCTTGCGCGGGACATTCTTAACAGGAATGTTGAAGGACACTAGATCTCCATGTTGTAAAACAGTTGATTAAAGCTTTGTTTAACGCTTAGACCAGGTGCCTAGTAGTTTTTTTACGTCAAGCGCCTGTGCGCTATTATTGTATTGCTGTTAGTCCGAATCTCAGAGTGCCGGTATAGACCGATCCTCTCCTTTGGCATCTCCAGCTGTCTTGACATCCTGCCATGTTTGGGAGATTATTTATTCACTTTTAAGTATTGGTCTGTGTACTGACACTGTCCAAATTTCACTGTTGATCCTTTGAGCACTTAAACTAGAAAATGACGCGCAGCGATTCCAATGTTTGCAAGCGCTCTCAACCTCTGGACGGACACATCCACGGTTGCAAAAACACTCTGAGCCCCCCGACGCTGTTACGTTAGACGTTAGTTTACAGCGCTTAATAAGAACATAAGAATCAGGAGCAGGAGTCGGCCTTTCGGCCCCTCGAGCCTGCTCCGCCATCCAATAAGATCGTGGCTGATCTTCGACCTCAACTCCACGTTCCCGCCCGATCCCCATATCCCTTGATTCCCCCAGTGTGGATGGTTCCTTTGGGATCACTTCCCATTTAGTCCCGTCCTCTTCGAAAGGCAGCGACTGATTCTGGGGCTCGGTTCCTTGTGGAAACACCTGATCGCCATTTACCTCAAACCGCACCCTTCTTAATCTTGGAATCCTCCATCAGGTCGCACCTTGTGTCAGCTGTGGCTCAGTGGGCAGCACACTCGCCTCTGAGTCAGAGGGTTGTGGGTTCAAATCCCTCGCCAGTGACTTCAGCACATAAAGCCAGGCTGACACTCCCAGTGCAGTGCTGAAGGAGCGCCGCACTGTCGAAGGGGCAGTACTGAGTGAGCGCCGCACTGTCGGAGGGTCAGTACTGAGGGATCGCCGCACTGTCGGAGGGGCAGTACTGAGTGAGCGCCGCACTGTCGGAGGGTCAGTACTGAGGGAGCGCCGCACTGTCGGAGGGGCAGTACTGAGGGAGCTCCGCACTGTCGGAGGGGCAGTACTGAGGGAGCTCCGCACTGTCGGAGGGGCAGTACTGAGGGAGCGCCGCACTGTCGGAGGGGCAGTACTGAGGGAGCGCCGCACTGTCGGAGGGGCAGTACTGAGGGAGCGCCGCACCGTCGGAGGTGCCATCTTTTGGATGAGACGTTAAATCGAGGCCCCGTCTGCTCTCTCTGGTGGACGTAAAAGATCCCACGGCCACTGTTTCGAGGAAGAGCAGGGGAGTTATCCCCGGTGTCCTGGGGCCAATATTTATCCCTCAACCAACATCACTAAAGCAGATTATCTGCTCATTATCACATTGCTGTTTGTGGGAGCTTGCTGTGTGCAAATTGGCTGCTGCGTTTCCTGCATTACAACAGTGACTACACTTCAAAAAATACTTTATTGGCTGTAAAGCACTTTGGGACGTCCGGTGGCCGTGAAAGGCGCTGGAGAAATGCAAGTCTATCTTTCTTAAAGAATGACTTTGAACACTCAGTGAGTCTTTGAATCTACTCATTTTTTACTGGGTCTGACTGGATATGACACTGACCGCCCACTGTACGCTCCTGTCTGTGCAACATCTGGAGAAAGGCCGCAACTGCCAGACCATATGTTACACACCACACGACCAGTTGTTTATCCCAAGAGAGACATATACACAGATGCAAAGCTTGATCAAAGGGTAAAACAATCACTCGGAATTTCTTCCACATTTCAAGCTGTTGACCGTTTGTTCCCCCTCCCCCAGCCCCTTTCAAACTACAACCCCCTCCGAGATCTCTGCGCTCCTCCAATTCCGGCCTCTTGCGCATCCCCCGATTTCCATCGCTCCACCATTGGTGGCCGTGCCTTCAGCTGCCTGGGCCCTGAGCTCTGGAATTCCCTCCCTAAACCTCTCCGCCTCCCTCTCCTCCTCCTTTAAGACGCTCCTTAAGACCAACCTCTTTGACCAAGCTTTTGGTCACCTGTCCTAATATCTCCTTATGTGGCTCGATGTCAAATTGTGTCTGATAATCGCTCCTGTGAAGCGCCTTGGGACGTTTTACTGTGTTAAAGGCGCTCTGAAAAGGCAAGTTGTTGTTTTGGGAGTTAGCTGAAGTTGAGCAGGATGGCGTTGGACGCTACGTTTAGCCTAAAGGAGGCGGCGGTGGCGGAGGTGGTGGGGGCGAGGCGGGCGGAAATCAAGTCAAGGCCAAGTCTGAGCAGTTAGGGGGCGGTTAAGGCACGACTTTGCCAGTCCTCAGCCCGCGGACACTGCGACGCATTAGCCCACTCCTACCGTCGCCCTGCCTGAGATCCGCTCACTCCACACAAACCAGACTGGATCCGGCACCTCGCTGCTCTGCAGGGCTCAGAAGGTCAGGGGGCGTAGAGGTGGGCCTTGGGCAGGAGCGCCAGCCCGGCAGTAACTTCGAGGTGCGACAATCCTGGGCAGTCTCTGTCCTTCTATTAATACATAAGAGCAGAAGAAATAGGAGCAGGAATAGGCCACTTGGCCCCTCGAGCCTGCTCTGCCATTCAATAAGATCATGGCTGATCTGATCTTGGGCTCAAAGCCACTTCCCCGCCCGCTCCCCATAACCCTTCACTCCCTTATCTTGCAAAAATCTGTCTATCTCCACCTTAAATGTATTTAATGACCCAGCCTCCACGGCTCTCTGGGGCAGAGAATTCCACAGATTTACGACCCTCTGAGAGAAGAAATTCCTCCTCATCTCAGTTCTAAAAGGGCGACCCTTTATTCTGAAACTATGCCCCCTAGTTCTAGATTCCCCCACGAGGGGAAACATCCTCTCTGCATCTACCTTGTCGAGCCCCCTCAGTATCTTATATGTTTCAATAAGATCACCTCTCATTCTTCTAAATTCCAATGAGTATAGGCCCAACCTGCTCAACCTTTCTTCATAAGTCAACCCCCTCATTGCAAGAATCAACTGAGTGAATCGTCTCTGAACTGCCTCCAATGCAAGTATATCCTTCTCTTACTAACTAACCTGAACTAAATGGGTCGGCACTATTACTAATTGTAGTTTAAGGATTTCATTATATTGTTGCTGCACTTATGATCATACTGGCAAACCCTGTTGTAATATGCCCTGGCATTCGATAAAGTGTCACACAAGAGGTTATTAAACAAAATTAGGGCTCATGGGATTGGGGGTAATACTAGCATGGATTGAGGATTGGTTAACGGACAGAAAACAGAGAGTAGGAATAAACGGGTCATTTTCGGGTTGGCAGGCTGTAACTAGTGGGGTACCGCAAGGATCAGTGCTTGGGCCTCAGCTATTCACAATCTTACAGGGCTTGACAGGGTAGATGCAGGGAGGATGTTTCCCCTGGCTGGGGAGTCTAGAACCAGGGGTCACAGTCTCAGAATAAGGGGTCGGCCATTTAGGACTGAGATGAGGAGAAATTTCTTCACTCAGAGGGTGGTGAATCTTTGGAATTCTCTACCCCAGAGGGCTGTGGAGGCTCAGTCATTGAGTATATTCAAGGCTGAGATCGATAGATTTTTGAATATTAAGGGAATCAAGGGATACGGGGATAGTGCGGGAAAGTGGAGATGAGGTAGAAGATCAGCCATGATCTTATTGAATGGCGGAGCAGGCTCGAGGGGCCGAATGGCCGACTCCTGCTCCTATTTCTTACGTTCTTATGACCCGTTTAGATTTGGAATGGAAGAAAGCAAATCGCGGAGCCTTGCTTGGCCAAATTAAAAATACAGTCAGCAGCATTCCGAGCAGAACTAAACAGACAGCTTGTCTGTGGGAACAGAACTAGCAAGGTCATGTGTAAGCTGCCACTGTGTTAGAATGTTATGATACAGAAACATAGAAAAATAGGAGCAGGAGTAGGCCATTCGGCCCTTCGAGCGTGCTCCACCATTCAATATGATCATGGCTGATCCTCTATCTCAATACCATATTCCCGCTCTCTCCCCATACCCCTTGATGCCTTTTGTGTCTAGAAATCTATCGATCTCCTTCTTAAATATATTCAGTGACTTGGCCTCCACAACCTTCTGTGGTAGAGAATTCCACAGGTTCACCACCCTCTGAGTGAAGAAATTTCTCCTCATCTCAGTCCTAAATGTCCTACCCCCGTATCCTGAGACTGCGACCCCTCGTTCTCGACCCCCCAGCCAGGGGAAACATCCTTCCTGCATCCAGTCTGTCTAGCCCTGTCAGAATTTTATACGTTTCAATGAGATCACCTCTCATTCTTCGAAACTCTAGCGAATACAGGCCTAGTCGACCCAATCTCTCCTCATACGACAGTCCTGCCATCCCAGGAATCATTCTGGTGAACCTTCGCTGCACTCCCTCTATGGCAAGTATATCCTTTCTTGGGTGAGGAGACCAAAACTGCGCACAGTGCTCCAGGTGTGGTCTGCAGGCATTAAAGCATCGGCCTTTCGCAGCGGACAGCAGGGATCCATATCGCTACACATGCGGACATCTTCCCTTTGTGTTGTCATAACTACCCCAGATATGAGTCGTGATGGCCAGGAACAGGTGATGTCAGGGGGTCCTAAGACTGGGGCCTGCGTAAGCCAAGGGTGCCGTCGACGTGGAATGTGGATGACGGGATTTTGGGTTTGGGTGTCAGCCAGCGATTGGCTCAGGGGGACTCCACAGGTTTTGAGTGAGTGTAAAGGGTTATAAGAAGGGGGGGGGGGGGGGCGCCCTCAGACACTTAGTCTGTAGAGGCATTGGGAAAAGAGCTTGGGAACTTCCACCAGATGAGCCGAGGAGGGATTCGGGTTGGCGGAGGACCCCACACAGGCCACACCGGGCGGACGAGCGAGCCTAGAGGCCAGGGCCGAAGGAGGTTGACCCGTGGAGATTGCGTCTTCTACCCATAAAAGGAAAGAAAGACTTGCATTTCTATAGCGCCTTTCACGACCACCGGACCTCTCAAAGCACTTTCCAGCCAATGAAGTACTTTTGGAGTGTAGTCACTGTTGTAATGTGGAAAACGCAGCATCCTATTTGCGCACAGCAAGCTCCCACACACAGCAATGTGATAATGACTAGATCATCTGTTTTTGTGATGTTAATTGAGGGATAAATATCAGCCCCAGGACACCGGGGAGAACTCCCCTGCTCTTTTTCGAAATAGTAGTCATGGGATTTTTTACGTCCACCTGAGAGAGCAGACGGGGCCTCGGTTTAACGTCTCATCTGAAAGACGGCCCCTCCGACAGTGCGGCGCTCCCTCAGTACTGCCCCTCCGACAGTGCGGCGCTCCCTCAGTACCGCCCCTCCGACAGTGCGGCGCTCCCTCAGTACCGCCCCTCCGACAGTGCGGCGCTCCCTCAGTACCGCCCCTCCGACAGTGCGGCGCTCCCTCAGGACCGCCCCTCCGACAGTGCGGCGCTCCCTCAGTACCGCCCCTCCAACAGTGCGGCGCTCCCTCAGTACCGCCCCTCCGACAGTGCGGCGCTCCCTCAGTACCGCCCCTCCGACAGTGCGGCGCTCCCTCAGTACTGCCCCTCCGACAGTGCGGCGCTCCCTCAGGACTGCCCCTCCGACAGTGCGGCGCTCCCTCAGTACCGCCCCTCCAACAGTGCGGCGCTCCCTCAGTACCGCCCCTCCGACAGTGCGGCGCTCCCTCAGTACTGCCCCTCCGACAGTGCGGCGCTTCCTCAGCACTGCCCCTCCGAGAGTGCGGCGCTCCCTCAGTACTGCCCCTCCGACAGTGCGGCGCTCCCTCAGCACTGCCCCTCCGACAGTGCGGCGCTCCCTCAGTACTGCCCCTCCGACAGTGCGGCGCTCCCTCAGTACTGCCCCTCCGACAGTGCGGCGCTCCCTCAGTACTGCCCCTCCGACAGTGCGGCGCTCCCTCAGTACTGCCCCTCCGACAGTGCGGCGCTCCCTCAGTACTGCTCCTCCGACAGTGCGGCGCTCCCTCAGTACTGCCCCTCCGACAGTGCGGCACTCCCTCAGTACTGCCCCTCCGACAGTGCGGCGCTCCCTCAGTACTGCCGCTCCGACAGCGCGGCGCTCCCTCAGTACTGCACTGGAGTGTCAGCCAAGCTTGATGTCCCTGGAGTGGGTCTTGAACCCACAACCATTCTGACTCAGAGGCGAGTGTGCTACCCAGTGATCCACAGCTGACACTCACATAGTAACATAAACCTTGGTTGTGCCTTGTTTAACAAGCGCTCAGATGCTGCAGTGTCTCAAGTCTCACTTGCACTGAGTATAACCCGTGTCACCAATACGGGTCAAGTCGAAACTTTTGGAACTTAGGGGTGGAAGGGTTCATTGTCAAAGGCCCAGAAACTCTACAAAGGGAGCTGAATATGGGGCGGCTAATCCGATACCGGCCCTTGCGTGCTCCTGTCCCGGACGAATTTCTAAGCCCTCTCGAGACTTTAACTCTGATCGATTGTGGAGACCACACAATGCTACTTTGAAAAGTCTGTTCCTGGTGGGACCCTGTTGATTGACTCACAGAAAGGCAATGACTGGTCCAGCCGACCTCTGGCTTTCTATTGGGTCACGGCACCCTGTGGAGCGGGAGATAGTGACTGGGTTCCGTTGCCTTCAGCAGAAGGATGCTCCTTGTGACAGAACCTTGGCTCTGAAATGGACCCACAGGGTGAAAGTTAACACCGGCATGCACTTTAACACTCTTATATATAGCCATGATGTGGAGATGCCGGTGTTGGACTGGGGTGGACAAATGTGAGAAGTCGCACAACACCAGGTTATAGTCCAACAGCTTTATTTGAAATCACAAGCTTTCGGAGCGCTGCTCCTTCGTCAGGTGAAGTGAAGAGATGCATATAGGCACAGCATATATAGTCAGAGAACACAGCCAGGTGATTACAGTTAATCTTTCTAACTGCGCTGACGAAGGAGCAGCGCTCCGAAAGCTTGTGATTTCAAATAAAGCTGTTGGACTCTAACCTGGTGTTGTGCGACTTATATATAGGAGAGGGCTGCATCCCAGACTGACACACTCCCCCAGGCCTGGTCTTCAAATACCAGCTCCTTGCATTTCCCAACGCAAGCTCAAATTGCCAGCACTCTCCCGCAGCACTCCGCGAAATCACCTGTTCCACCCGGCCCTTCTCGGTCCATCTGGGCTCAGACACCAGCTCCCCCCGCCCCCCCCCCACTCCGTCGCCCGTACAGACTGCTGCGCTCTCGGGTGTCAGACACCCCCTGCCCTCCCCACTCCCCCCCCATTCTATAAGTGATCCAGTGCGTGTCAGGATGCAACTGCTGGGCGATTGGTAGTCGGCAGTAAGCCGTACAGGGAGCAGCGGAGGATGAGTCGTCACCTGCGGGTGCTGTGTGAGGGCAGGAGCTGATGCTGCGACATACGGGAGCTGTGTGAAGGAAGGAAAAAGAAAACTTGCCTTTAACATCAAAACAACAACTCGCCTTTATACAGCGCCTTTAACGTAGTAAAACGTCCCAGGGCGCTGCACAGGGGCGATTATCAAACGAATTCGACACCGAGCCACAGAAGGAGATATTAGGAAAGGGGACCAAAAGCTTGGTCAAAGAGGTAGATTTTAAGGAGCGTCTTAAAGGAGGAGAGAGAGAGGTAAAGAGACGGAGATGTTTAGGGAGGGAATTCCAGAGCTGAGGGCCCAGGCAGCTGAAGGCACGGCCGCAAGAATAACAGATACCCGGGAGTGAGTTACAGGCTGGAATCTGATCGAAGGGTTCGGGGGGTTTATATATAGAATAACAGATACCCGGGAGTGAGTTACAGGCTGGAATCTAATCGAAGGGTTCGGGGGGTTTATATATAGAATAACAAATACCCGGGAGTGAGTTACAGGCTGGAATCTAATCGAGGGGTATGGGGGGTTTATATATAGAATAACAGATACCCGGGAGTGAGTTACAGGCTGGAATCTGATCGAAGGGTTCGGGGGGTTTATATATAGAATAACAGATACCCGGGAGTGAGTTACAGGCTGGAATCTAATCGAGGGGTTCGGGGGGGGTTTATATATAGAATAACAGATACCCGGGAGAGAGTTACAGGCAGGAATCTAATCGAGGGGTTCGGGGGGTTTATATATAGAATAACAGATACCCGGGAGTGAGTTACAGGCTGGAATCTAATCGAAGGGTTCGGGGGGTTTATATAGAATAACAAATACCCGGGAGTGAGTTACAGGCTGGAATCTAATCGAGGGGTATGGGGGGTTTATATATAGAATAACAGATACCCGGGAGTGAGTTACAGGCTGGAATCTGATCGAAGGGTTCGGGGGGTTTATACATAGAATAACAGATACCCGGGAGTGAGTTACAGGCTGGAATCTAATCGAGGGGTTCGGGGGGGGTTTATATATAGAATAACAGATACCCGGGAGAGAGTTACAGGCAGGAATCTAATCGAGGGGTTCGGGGGGTTTATATATAGAATAACAGATACCCGGGAGAGAGTTACAGGCAGGAATCTAATCGAGGGGTATGGGTGGTTTATATATAGAATAACAGATACCCGGGAGTGAGTTACAGGCTGGAATCTAATCGAAGGGTTCGGGGGGTTTATATATAGAATAACAAATACCCGGGAGTGAGTTACAGGCTGGAATCTAATCGAGGGGTATGGGGGGTTTATATATAGAATAACAGATACCCGGGAGTGAGTTACAGGCTGGAATCTGATCGAAGGGTTCGGGGGGTTTATATATGGAATAACAGATACCCGGGAGTGAGTTACAGGCTGGAATCTAATCGAGGGGTTCGGGGGGGGTTTATATATAGAATAACAGATACCCGGGAGAGAGTTACAGGCAGGAATCTAATCGAGGGGTTCGGGGGGTTTATATATAGAATAACAGATACCCGGGAGTGAGTTACAGGCTGGAATCTAATCGAGGGGTTCGGGGGGGGGTTTACATATAGAATAACAGATACCCGGGAGAGAGTTACAGGCAGGAATCTAATCGAGGGGTTCGGGGGGGGTTTATATATAGAATAACAGATACCCGGGAGAGAGTTACAGGCTGGAATCTGATCGAAGGGTTCGGGGGGTTTATATATAGAATAACAGATACCTGGGAGTGAGTTACAGGCTGGAATCTAATCGAGGGGTTCGGGGGGTTTATATATACAATAACAGATACCCGGGAGTGAGTTACAGGCTGGAATCTGATTGAATGGTTCGGGGGGTTTATATATAGAATAACAGATACCCGGGGGTGAGTTACAGGCTGGAATCTAATCGAGGGGTTCGGGGGGGGTTTATATATAGAATAACGGATACCCGGGAGTGGGTTACAGGCTGGAATCTAATCCATGGGTTCGGGGGTTATATATAGAATAACGGATACCCGAGAGTGGGTTACAGGCTGGAATCTAATCGAGGGGTTTGGGGTGGTTTATATATAGAATAACAGATACCCGGGAGTGAGTTACAGGCTGGAATCTAATCGAGGGGTTCGGGGGGTTTATATATCGAATAAAGGATACCCGGGAGTGGGTTACAGGCTGGAATCTAATCGAGGGGTTTGGGGTGGTTTATATATAGAATAACAGATACCCGGGAGTGAGTTACAGGCTGGAATCTAATTGATGGGTTTATAAATATAAAAAAAGAAAGTGCGGCGCTCCCTCAGTACTGCCCCTCCGACAGTGTGGCGCTCCCTCAGTACTGCCCCTCCGACAGTGCGGCGCGCCCTCAGTACTGCCCCTCCGACAGTGCGGCGCTCCCTCAGTACTGCCCCTCCGACAGTGCGGCGCTCCCTCAGCACTGCCCCTCCGACAGTGCGGCATTCCCTCAGTACTGCCCCACCGACAGTGCGGCGCTCCCTCAGTACTGCCCCTCCGACAGTGCGGCGCTCCCTCAGTACTGCCCCTCCGACGGTGCGGCGCTCCCTCAGTACTGCCCCTCCGACAGTGCGGCGCTCCCTCAGTACAGCCCCTCCAACAGTGCGGCGCTCCCTCAGTACTGCCCCTCCGACAGTGCGGCGCTCCCTCAGTACAGCCCCTCCGACAGTGCAGCGCTCCCTCAGTACTGCTCCTCCGACAGTGCGGCGCTCCCTCAGTACTGACCCTCCGACAGTGCGGCGCTCCCTCAGTACTGACCCTCCGACAGTGCGGCGCTCCCTCAGTACTGCACTGGGAGTGTCAACCGAGATTTTTGGGTTCAAGTCTTTGGAGTGGGGACTTGAACCCACAACCTTCTGACACAGATACAAGGAGTGAGGTACTGTAACGTAACATCGAGTCTCCTGTTATCTGTGCTCTTGCCCATCTCCTCTCCAGCTCCTCTCCCTCAGAAGTGCCCCCTAGGCCCTGCTCTCGACTTCCCTCGCTCTCCCCTGCCTCTGCCTCCTATCTTGGCCCTGTGCTCCCTATGATCAGTAACATAGAATCATAGAAGATAGGAGCAGGAGTCGGCCATTTTTAACCCCTCTAGCCTGCTCCGCCATTCAATGCGATCATGGCTGATCATCCAAATTCAGTACCCTGTCCCTGCTTTCTCCCCATATCCCTTGATCCCTTTAGCCTTAAGAAATATATCCAACTCCTTCTTGAATCTGTTTAATGAATTGGCCTCTACTGCCTTCTGTGGCAGAGAATTCCACAGGTTCACCACTCTCTGGGTGAAGAAATTTCTCCTCATTTCTGTCCTAAATGGCTTGCCCCTTATCCTTAGACTGTGACCCCTGGTTCTGGACTCCCCGACCATCGGGAACATCCTTCCTGCATCTAGTTTGTCCTGTCCTGTCAGATATTTATAAGTTTCAATGAGATCCCCTCTCATTCTTCTAAACTCCAGCGAGTATAAGCCCAATCGACCCAATCTCTCTTCATACGTCATTCCTGCCATCCCAGGTATCAGCCTTGTGAATCTTCGCTGAACTCCTTCCATGGCAAGAACATCCTTCCTCAGATAAGGCGACCAAAACTGCACACAGTACTCAAGGTGTGGTCTCACCAAGGCCCTGTACAACTGCAGCAGGACATCCCTGTTCCTATACTCAAACCCTTTCGCTATGAAGGCCAACATACCATTTGCCTTCTTAACCGCCTGCTGCACCTGCATGATTACCTTCAGCGACTGGTGCACAAGGACACCCAGGTCTCGTTGCACTTGCCCTTTTCCCAATCTATTGCCATTCAGATAATAATCTGCCTTTCTGTTTTTGACACCAAAGTGGATAACCTCGCATTTATCCACATTATATTACATCTGCCACGCTTCTGCCCAATCACCCAACCTGTCCAAATCATCCTGGAGTTTCTCGGCATCCTCCTCGTAGCACACACGCCCACCCAGCTTTGTGTCGTCTGCAAACTTGGAGATATTACATCCAGTTCCCTTGTCTAGATCATTAATATATATTGTGAATAGCTGGGGTCCAATGACCGATCTCTGCGGTACCCCACTAGTCACTGCCTGCCACTCGGAAAAAGACCCGTTTATTCCAACTCTTTGCTTTCTGTCTGCCAACCAGTTCTCTATCCAAGTCAATACCTTGCCCCGAATCCCATGTGCCTTAACTTTACACGCTAATCTCTTATGCGGGACTTTATCAAAAGCCTTTTGGAAGTCCAAATACACCACATCCACTGGTTCTCCCTTATCCATTTTACCAGTTACATCATCAAAAAATTCCAGTAGATTAGTCAAGCACGATTTCCCTTTTGTAAATCCATGTTGACTTTGTCCGATCCTGTCACTGTTTTCCAAGTGCTCAGCTATTACATCTTTTATAATGGACTCTAGCATTTTCCCCACTACCGATGTCAGGCTTACCGGTCTGTAATTCCCCGTTTTCTCTCTACCACCTTTTTTAAATAGTGGGGTTACATTAGCTACCCTCCAATCCATGGGTACAGTTCCAGATTCCATCGAATGTTGGAAGATGATCAGCAATGCATCTACTATTTCTAGGGCCACTTCCTTAAGTACCCTAGGATGTAGATTATGAGGCCCTGGGGATTTATCGGCCTTCAATCCCTTCAATTTCCCGAACAGTAACAGCCGCCACTTCTCTCACATTGTTTCACCCTCCGCCCCTCCTTCCTCCACTGATCCCCAACGGCTGCCAAAAGCACCACAGACCACCCTGTTCAATATAAATCACAAACGACATGAAAGCTGGTTCCTATTTGCATCTGTCAAGCTGTCGACCCAGCGAAGTAGTTCTTTGAAGTGCCGTCAGCGCGGAAATGTGGGAATCGCGGCAGCCAGATTGCGCACAGGAAGCTCCTACGTGTAGGATTGTGATTAGCCTCCCCTGCTAGTGTCAGCCTCTGGAATGTGCCCCACTATTGTTGCGGGGAACAGCTGCTGCCCCAGTTGCTCAGCAGATGAGCGCATCGCCCCGTGTGGTAAACCGATGAGCCAGAGCTGGCAGTAGGGGGCGCTGCGATCGATATTAGTGCGCTGATCTCCCGGGGAGGCAGTAGGGGGCGCTGCGATTGATATTAGTGCGCTGATCTCCCGGGAGGGCAGTAGGGGGTGCTGCGATCGATATTAGTGCGCTGATCTCCCGGGGAGGCAGTAGGGGGCGCTGCGATCGATATTAGTGCGCTGATCTCCCGGGGGGGCAGTAGGGGGCGCTGCGATCGATATTAGTGCGCTGATCTCCCGGGGAGGCAGTAGGGGGCGCTGCGATTGATATTAGTGCGCTGATCTCCCGGGAGGGCAGTAGGGGGCGCTGCGATCGATATTAGTGCGCTGATCACGCGGGGGGGGGGGGGGCAGTAGGGGGCGCTGCGATCGATATTAGTGCGCTGATCACGCGGGGGGGGGCAGTAGGGGGCGCTGCGATTGATATTAGTGCGCTAATCTCCCGGGGGGGCAGTAGGGGGCGCTGCGATCGTTATTAGTGCGCTGATCTCCCGGGGGGGCAGTAGGGGGCGCTGCGATTGATATTAGTGCGCTGATCTCCCGGGGGGGCAGTAGGGGGCGCTGCGATCGATATTAGTGCGCTGATCCCCCGGGGGGGCAGTAGGGGGCGCTGCGATCGTTATTAGTGCGCTGATCTCCCGGGGGGGCAGTAGGGGGCGCTGCGATCGATATTAGTGCGCTGATCCCCCGGGGGGGCAGTAGGGGGCGCTGCGATCGTTATTAGTGCGCTGATCTCCCGGGGGGGCAGTAGGGGGCGCTGCGATCGATATTAGTGCGCTAATCTCCCGGGGGGGCAGTAGGGGGCGCTGCGATCGTTATTAGTGCGCTGATCTCCCGGGGGGGCAGTAGGGGGCGCTGCGATCGTTATTAGTGCGCTGATCCCCCGGGGGGGCAGTAGGGGGCGCTGCGATCGTTATTAGTGCGCTGATCCCCCGGGGGGGCAGTAGGGGGTGCTGCGATCGTTATTAGTGCGCTGATCTCCCGGGGGGGCAGTAGGGGGCGCTGCGATCGTTATTAGTGCGCTGATCTCCCGGGGGGGCAGTAGGGGGCGCTGCGATCGATATTAGTGCGCTGATCACCCGGGGGGGCAGTAGGGGGCGCTGCGATCGATATTAGTGCGCTGATCACCCGGGGGGGCAGTAGGGGGCGCTATGATCGATATTAGTGCGCTGATCTCCCGGGGGGGGGGGGGAGTAGGGGGCGCTGCGATCGATATTAGTGCGCTGATCACCCGGGGGGGGGGCAGTAGGGGGTGCTGCGATCGATATTAGTGCGCTGATCACCCGGGGGGGGGGCAGTAGGGGGCGCTGCGATCGATATTAGTGCGCTGATCACCCGGGGGGGGGGGCAGTAGGGGGCGCTGCGATCGATATTAGTGCGCTCATCTCCCGGGGGGGCAGTAGGGGGCGCTGCGATCGTTATTAGTGCGCTGATCTCCCGGGGGGGGGGGGGAGTAGGGGGCGCTGCGATCGATATTAGTGCGCTGATCTCCCGGGGGGGGGGGGGGAGTAGGGGGCGCTGCGATCGATATTAGTGCGCTGATCTCCCGGGGGGGGGGGGGAGTAGGGGGCGCTGCGATCGATATTAGTGCGCTGATCACCCGGGGGGGGGGCAGTAGGGGGCGCTGCGATCGATATTAGTGCGCTGATCTCCCGGGGGGGGGGGGGGGAGTAGGGGGCGCTGCGATCGATATTAGTGCGCTGATCACCCGGGGGGGGGGAGTAGGGGGCGCTGCGATCGATATTAGTGCGCTGATCACCCGGGGGGGGGGGCAGTAGGGGGCGCTCCGAACGACATTAGTGCGCTGATCACCCGGGAGGGCAGTAGGGGGCGCTGCGATCGATATTAGTGCGCTGATCACCCGGGAGGGCAGTAGGGGGCGCTGCGATCGATATTAGTGCGCTGATCACCCGGGAGGGCAGTAGGGGGCGCTGCGATCGATATTAGTGTGCTGATCACCCGGGAGGGCAGTAGGGGGCGCTGCGATCGATATTAGTGCGCTGATCTCGCGGGGGGTGCAGTAGGGGGCGCTGCGATCGATATTAGTGTGCTGATCTCCCGGGGGGGGGGGGCAGTAGGGGGCGCTGCGATCGATATTAGTGCGCTCATCTCCCGGGGGGGCAGTAGGGGGCGCTGCGATCGATATTAGTGTGCTGATCTCCCGGGGGGGGCAGTAGGGGGCGCTGCGATCGATATTAGTGCGCTGATCAGTCGGGAGGGCAGTAGGGGGCGCTGCGATCGATATTAGTGCGCTAATCTCCCGGGGGGGCAGTAGGGGGCGCTGCGATCGATATTAGTGCGCTGATCTCCCGGGGGGGCAGTAGGGGGCGCTGCGATCGATATTAGTGCGCTGATCAGTCGGGAGGGCAGTAGGGGGCGCTGCGATCGATATTAGTGCGCTGATCCCCCGGGGGGGCAGTAGGGGGCGCTGCGATCGTTATTAGTGCGCTGATCTCCCGGGGAGGCAGTAGGGGGCGCTACGATCGATATTAGTGCGCTGATCTCCCGGGGGGGCAGTAGGGGGCGCTGCGATCGATATTAGTGCGCTGATCACCCGGGGGGGCAGTAGGGGGCGCTGCGATCGATATTAGTGCGCTGATCACCCGGGGGGGAGGGGCAGTAGGGGGCGCTGCGATCGATATTAGTGCGCTGATCTCCCGGGGGGGCAGTAGGGGGCGCTGCGATCGATATTAGTGCGCTGATCACCCGGGGGGGCAGTAGGGGGCGCTGCGATCGATATTAGTGCGCTGATCACCCGGGGGGGAGGGGCAGTAGGGGGCGCTGCGATCGATATTAGTGCGCTGATCTCCCGGGGGGGCAGTAGGGGGCGCTGCGATCGATATTAGTGCGCTGATCCCCCGGGGGGGCAGTAGGGGGCGCTGCGATCGATATTAGTGCGCTGATCACCCGGGGGGGTAGTAGGGGGCGCTGCGATCGATATTAGTGCGCTGATCTTCCGGGGGGGCAGTAGGGGGCGCTGCGATCGATATTAGTGCGCTGATCACCCGGGGGGGTAGTAGGGGGCGCTGCGATCGATATTAGTGCGCTGATCTTCCGGGGGGGCAGTAGGGGGCGCTGCGATCGATATTAGTGCGCTGATCTCCCGGGGGCAGTAGGGGGCGCTGCGATCGATATTAGTGCGCTGATCTTCCGGGGGGGCAGTAGGGGGCGCTGCGATCGATATTAGTGCGCTGATCACCCGGGGGGGCAGTAGGGGGCGCTGCGATCGATATTAGTGCGCTGATCTCCCGGGGGGGCAGTAGGGGGCGCTGCGATCGTTATTAGTGCGCTGATCTCCCGGGGGGGCAGTAGGGGGCGCTGCGATCGTTATTAGTGCGCTGATCTCCCGGGGGGGCAGTAGGGGGCGCTGCGATCGATATTAGTGCGCTGATCACCCGGGAGGGGCAGTAGGGGGCGCTGCGATCGATATTAGTGCGCTGATCTCCCGGGGGGGGCAGTAGGGGGCGCTGCGATCGATATTAGTGCGCTGATCTCCCGGGGGGGGCAGTAGGGGGCGCTGCGATCGATATTAGTGCGCTGATCTCCCGGGGGGGCAGTAGGGGGCGCTGCGATCGATATTAGTGCGCTGATCTCCCGGGGGGGCAGTAGGGGGCGCTGCGATCGATATTAGTGCGCTGATCAGTCGGGTTGGGGAGGGGGGCAGTAAGTGGGGGGGGGGCACTGCAATCGATATATGTTTTCCGATCAACTGGGGCCGCCGCTCCTGACCCCTGATGGAATGTGCGCGTGCTAACATCGGTCAATGACGGGTTGAAGTAGAGATGTGACATCTCCCCATGGTCGAATAGCCTGCTGGCAAATGATACCTGGTCTCACTATTTTGCTGCATTACAACCGTGACTCAAACCGTGACGGAACTTGTGCTTGGCTGACGAAAGGTAACCGTGTCACTTCCACGCATCATAATCACAACTGAAAAACGCACGAGGCTTTTCCAATGTGTCAGGGGGAAACCCCATATCCAGGCCATCACCAAGACCGCCTCTTTCCACCTCCGTAACATCGCCCGACTCCACCTCCTGCCTCAGCTCATCCGCTGCTGAAACCCTCATCCGTGCCTTTGTTACCTCTAGACTTGACTATTCCAACGCACTCCTGGCCGGCCTCCCACATTCCACCCTACGTAAACTTGAGGTCATCCAAAGCTCGGCTGCCCCGTGTCCTAACTCACACCAAGTCCCGTTCACCCATCACCCCTGTGCTCGCTGACCTACATTGGCTCCCGGTTAAGCAACGCCTCGATTTCAAAATTCTCAGCCTTGTTTTCAAATCCCTCCACGGCCTTTGCCCCCCCCACACCTCCCTATCGCTGTAACCTCCTCCAGCCCCACAACCCCCCCCCCCGAGATAAAACCTACCTCTTTGACCAAGCTTTTTTGTTTTGTAACACTCCTGTGAAGCGCCTCGTGACGTTTTACTACGTTAAAGGCGCTGTTTAATGACAAGCGGTTGTTGTATGGCTGTGCATATAGCACTGCTACTTTTTTACTCTTCTGCCAAATTTCCCCAACCCCCTTCCCACTCCCCCCCTTTCCTCCCCTGAAGACACTGACTCCCTGCTGGGCCCCTGACTCAGGTTGCCTTGCTTCAGGTGTGGGTCTAGACAGTGAGTGTTGGTGGGCTATTCGACTCGCTGGGGCGTCACTCGATCCCGACCCGATCTCATCCTTCCCCCCTCCCCGCCCCCCCCAGCCAGCAGATACTTCGAGCAGGGTTGGGGAGGGGGGGGGGGGGATGTGGTGACTGGGGTGATGATCAGTGGGTACGCTGGTTAGTGGGTGACCGAATAAATCGTACGCTGTTTTTTTTTTAGAATCGCCATTGTTGGCAATTCCGCTCATTTTTCCCGCAAAAGCAGCACCCGTGGCTCGGTGGGGCCGCACCACTCCAGAGACTTGAGCACAAAACCTAGGCTGACACTCCCTCGGTCCTGCACTGTCGGAGGTGCCGTCTTTCGGATGAGATGTTAAAACCGAGGCCCCCCTCTCTGGCCTCTCGGGTGGACGTAAAAGATCCCGCGGCCACTGTTGGGAGAAGAGCAGCTGGGGGGGAGTTCTACCCCGGTGTCCTGGGGCCAATATTTATTCCCTCAAGTACCGACATCGCTGGAATACAGGTCATCCTCACGTCGCTGTCTGTGGGAGCTTGCTGTGCGCAGACTGGCGGCCGCGTTTCCCACAAGACAACAGCGGCCGCCCTTCCGAAAAGCGCTCCGTGGGCTGTCAAGCGCTCCGGGACGGGCGCCCCGAGGCCGGTGACCGGCGCTGTCGGAGTGCGAGTCTTCCTTTCTGCTTAGCAAAGAGCCGCCCTGCCCCTTCGCTAGCGCCAGGGAAACTTACAGCCAGCTGCGAAAGCCTCTATCACACAGAGTGGGACACCCCCCCCCCCCCCAACCACCCCCAGGCGCGCAGCCCTCAAAGGTCCACAACACGGTGGGGGGGGGGGGCAGCTATTCGACCGGGGGAGCCATCAGCACAAACCTCACGCAGTGCCTCTTTAAGCGTTTAAGTTTGTTTTTTTAAAAAAAAAGTCAGGCCGTTAGTTTCCTGTTGGCAGTACTTGCCTTCCTGGTGTGGAGCTCAAGGCATACAAGATCTTGTAATTGAGGGAAGGGGGGGGGGGTGAGATTCAACTTTTTTTAAAAAGTTCTGAGTCAAAGTTTTCTTGCAAACTTTGAGCCGGGAGATGGGACAGGTGGGAGGCATGGCCGTGGCCAGGAGGTCGAGGCGGAAGATAAGGCTGGGCTTCCTGATGTTACTGACAGTTCTAGCGATCTCCCTGGCCACCTTCAGCCTGGCTGTGGCTATCTTGTCCTGGCTTGAGTGTCGCAATCACTCGCGGTCGCTGCAAGTTTGGAGAAATGACATTCAGCAAGTAAGAAAATTCAATCTTGCCGGGGGTGGGTGCGGGGGCCGGTCAGGGAGGAAAGGGTGGGTGCAGGGGTAGGTGCACGCTGCAAAGTATTTATTGCAAACTTTAAAAAAAATGCATGCATCGGCGTTTGATCAGATCTGCAAGAACCGCCTGCCCAGAACGGTATTTAATCGGTGCCATTGCACTGGACAAATTATTCTGCAGTCTTGAGATGTGCTTCAGTTCCAACGGAAGTTTATAAAACTTTGTGACCCATGTGAGTGGTTATATTGTGCGTGTAGGATTTTCTGCATCTGTAGGGACCAGCCCGTGTTGGATTTGCTCTGCTCTGTGATATTGACAAGATAGTGACATTTCTTGCGCTTTTTATGGGCAGCTGTGGCTCGCTCTGAGTCAGAAGGTTGTGGGTTCAAGTTCCCACTCCAGAGACTTGAAATCCAGGCTGACACTCCAGGGCAGTGCTGAGGGAGCGCCGCACTGTCGGAGGGGCAGTACTGAGGGAGCGCCGCACTGTCGGAGGGGCAGTACTGAGGGAGCGCCGCACTGTCGGAGGGGCAGTACTGAGGGAGCGCCGCACTGTCGGAGGGGCAGTACTGAGGGAGCTCCGCACTGTCGGAGGGGCAGCACTGAGGGAACGCCGCACTGTCGGAGGGGCAGCACTGAGGGAGCGCCGCACTGTCGGAGGGGCAGTACTGAGGGAGCGCCGCACTGTCGGAGGGGCAGTACTGAGGGAGCGCCGCACTGTCGGAGGGGCCGTACTGAGGGAGCGCCGTACTGTCGGAGGGGCAGTACTGAGGGAGCGCCGCACTGTCGGAGGGGCAGTACTGAGGGAGCGCCGCACTGTCGGAGGGGCAGTACTGAGGGAGCGCCGCACTGTCGGAGGGGCAGTACTGAGGGAGCTCCGCACTGTCGGAGGGGCAGCACTGAGGGAACGCCGCACTGTCGGAGGGGCAGTACTGAGGGAGCGCCGCACTGTCGGAGGGGCAGTACTGAGGGAGCGCCGCACTGTCGGAGGGGCAGTACTGAGGGAGCGCCGCACTGTCGGAGGGGCAGTACTGAGGGAGCGCCGCACTGTCGGAGGGTCAGTACTGAGGGAGCGCCGCACTGTCGGAGGTGCCATCTTTCGGATGAGACGTTAAAACCGAGGCCCCGTCTGCCCTCTCGGGTGGATGTAAAAGTTCCCACAGCCACTATTTCGAAGAACAGCAGGGGGAGTTCTCCCCGGTGCCCTGGTCAATATTTATCCCTCAACCAACACTTAAAGCAGGTGATCTGGTGTTTATCACGTCGCTGTTTGTGGGAGCTTGCTGTGCGCAAATTGGCTGCCGCGTTTCCCACATTACAACAGTGACCGCACTTCAAAAAGTACCTCATTGGCTGTGAAGCGCTTTGGGACGTCCTGAGGTGGTGAAAGGCGCTGGAGAAATGCGAGTCTTTCTGGTTTTTTTTTTGTGCTGTTAATTACTGTGCGATCTTCAGCAGCTCACTGTATGAAGCAGGCGAGCTCTATGAATGGAATGGGCCCCCCAAGCTACGCCCCGAACCGCCCGCTCTTTCCCCCACCCCTCCGACAGCTCCGTATCTCCCCAATAACTGGCCTGACCCAGGAGCACGAGGTGCTGACACCGAGTGGCCGCAGTGGAGGGCGCGCCACTTCCCAGCACTGCTGCATTCTGGAGACCCGACCGCCTCACGGGACACGTGGGGGGGTGGAGGGAGGGGGGTGTGTTGGGGGGTGGGGCGGTGTCCCTTCCCCGGGCTGGTGATTTACGAGCCCCCTGTACAATCAAAGCCTGCCGAGCGCCTCGCATGAGGTAAAGTGACTAATCGCCGGGAGAGGAGCCAGGGATTTTCGCCCGAGGGGAACGAGAACAGCACCATGTTTGTGCAAGGTCTGCATTCCACTAACGATTCTCCCACGCTCCCAGCAAGTCTGGATCCCTCCTACCCGAAGAGACAGAGTTGGGACAGGTGGCGGGAAGTCCCTCAGTTCCAGGCTCGGATTCCGGGGGGCGCCGCGGAGTCAAAGAACCTTCGAGTCTCGGAGGAAATATTCGGGGGACCGAGTCGGGGGGTGGGGAAACTGCGCTGTGTGTTTCTGCTTGGACAGGCTGGGTTGGGCCGAATGGCCTCCCACATCCTCCCATCCCTATCTTGAGATCTTTGGCTCTCCTGGCCGGCCTCCCACCTTCCACCCTCCCTAAACTGGAGCTCATCCATTCTGCCCCGTGTCCTAACTCGCACCGAGTCCCGTTCACCCACCCCCCCCTCCTGCGCTCGCTGACCTACATCGGCTCCTGCTCCGGCAACGCCTCGATTTTAACATTCTTTCCCTCGTGTATAAATCCCGCCGCGGGCTCCCCCCCCCCGCCCCCCTCTGTATCCTCTTCCAGCCCCACAACCCTCCGAGATACATAAGAACATAAGACGTAGGAGTCGGTCATTGGGCCCCTCGAGCCTGCTCCGCCATTCAATAAGATCATGGCTGATCTGATCTTGGCCTCAACTCCATTTCCCTGCCCGCTTCCCATAACACTCGACTCCCTTATTGTTCAAACATCTGTCTCTCTCCACCTTAAATATATTCAATGACCCAGCCTCCACAGCTCTCTGGGGAAGAGAATTCCAAAGATTCACGACCCTCTGAGAGAAGAAATTCCTCCTCATTTCCGTTTTAAATGGGTGCCCCCGTATTCTGAAATTGTGCCCCCTAGTTCTAGATTCCCCCACGAGGGGAAACATCCTCTCTGCATCTACCCTGTCAATCCCCCTCAGAATCTTATATGTTTCAACAAGATCCCCTCTCATTCTTCTAAACTCCAGTGAGTATTGGCCCAACCTGCTCAACCTTTCCTCATAAGACAACCCCTTCATCTCCGGAATCAACCTCATGAACCTCTGAACTGCCACCAATGCAAGTATATCCTTCCTTAAATAAGGAGACCAAAACTGTACGCAGTACTCCAGGTGTGGTCTCACTAACGCCCTGTACAGGACTTCCCTACTTTTATACTCCATTCCCTTTGCAATAAAGGCCAACACTCCATTTGCCTTCCTAATTACTTGCTTTACCTGCATGCTAACTTTTTCTGATTCGTGTACAAGGACCCCCAGATCCCTCTGTACCTCAGCATTTTGTAATCTCTATCCATTTAAATAATAGTTTGCTTTTTTATTTTTCCTACCAAAGTGGATAACCTCGCATATTGCCACATTAAACTCCATCTGCCAGATTTTTGCCCACTCACTTAGCCTATTTATATCCCTTTGGAGATTCTTTGCGTCCTCCACACAATTTGCTTTCCCACCTATCTTTGTATCATCAGCAAATTTGGCTACAGTACACTCAGTCCCTTCATCCAAGTCATTAATATAGATTGTAAATAGTTGGGGCCCCAGCACTGATCCCTGTGGCACCCCACTAGTTACAGTTTGCCAACCTGAAAATGACCCATTTATCCCGACTCTCTGTTTTCTGTTAGTTAGCCAATCCTCTATCCATGCTAATACATTACCCCCAACCCCGTGAGCTCTTATCTTGTGCAGTAACCTTTTATGTGGCACCTTATCGAATGCCTTCTGGAAATCCATATCTGCGCTCCTCCAATTCTGGCCTCTTGCCCATCCCCGATTTTAATCGCTTCACCATTGGCGGCCGTAGCTTCAGCCGCCTGGGCCCCAAGCTCTGGAATTCCCTCCCTAAACCTCTCCGCCTCTCTCTCCTCCTTTAAGACGCTGCTTAAAACCGACCTCTTTGACCCAGCTTTTGGCCACCTGTCCTAATATCTCTTTCGGTGTCAAATCTGGGTCTGATTAATGTTCCTGTGAAGCGCCTTGGGACCTTTAGCTATGTTCGAGGCGCTATATAAATGCACCTTGCTGTTTTCAGCCCTATCAGTGTTGGCAACTGAGAGTCCAGGGTCTGTGAGCCAAGTCATGCCATTTCCACAGCTTAATCCGCCTTCCGTGATCAAGTGACCGGGGATTGTAGATCCATGTCGGTGTGCGATAGTCCTGGATTCTGACCTCAGTAAGAGGGGCGAGGAACTTGCCCTCGTCCTTCCCTCTCCGGGACAGGCACCATTCGCAGGTTCTCACTGACCAGGGTCGTGCAGGAGGCCACGGCTACCTGTCGCGGGGCTGAGCTCGGGGGAGCGGGTCTCCGGTGAGGGTCGGACCGTTAGCGGGGTGGGGGAGGGCTGGAAGTTGGCTGGTTGACTTGACGCTTGGCTCTGTTGTGTACCGCAGGGCGAGTGAGTGCCAGCGAGGGCAGGAAGTGCTGGTGGGAACAGCTCAAGAATATCTTGGCCCTGCTCCGGCCTGGCAGCAGCTGATAAAGCCGACATGCAGCCAGTGACGCAGTATTGTGGTGCGGTTTGACAGGCTGCAGAGCAAGCTATCACTTGCTGCTGTCGAGAAGCCAGGCAGAGCAGTACACACACACACACACACACACACACACACACAGCCGTGTCAGCCATGGCTCAGTGAGCAGCACTCTCGCCTCTCAGTCTGTCGGAGGGGCAGTACTGAGGGAGCGCCGCACTGTCGGAGGGGCAGTACTGAGGGAGCGCCGCACTGTCGGAGGGGCAGGTACTGAGGGAGCGCCGCACTGTCGGAGGGGCAGTACTGAGGGAGCGCAGCACTGTCGGAGGGGCGGTACTGAGGGAGCGCCGCACTGTCGGAGGGGCAGTACTGAGGGAGCACCGCACTGTCGGAGGGGCAGTACTGAGGGAGCGCCGCACTGTCGGAGGGGCAGTGCTGAGGGTGCACTGCACTGTCGGAGGGGCAGTACTGAGGGAGCGCCGCACTGTCGGAGGGGCAGTACTGAGGGAGCGCCGCACTGTCGGAGGGGCAGTACTGAGGGAGCGCCGCACTGTCGGAGGGGCAGTACTGAGGGAGCGCCGCACTGTCGGAGGGGCAGTGCTGAGGGAGCACTGCACTGTCGGAGGGGCAGTACTGAGGGAGCGCCGCACTGTCGGAGGGGCAGTGCTGAGGGAGCACTGCACTGTCGGAGGGGCAGTACTGAGGGAGCGCCGCACTGTCGGAGGGGCAGTACTGAGGGAGCGCCGCACTGTCGGAGGGGCAGTGCTGAGGGAGCACTGCACTGTCGGAGGGGCAGTACTGAGGGAGCGCCGCACTGTCGGAGGGGCAGTGCTGAGGGAGCACTGCACTGTCGGAGGGGCAGTACTGAGGGAGCGCCACACTGTCGGAGGGGCAGTACTGAGGGAGCGCCGCACTGTCGGAGGTGCCGTCTTTCGGATGAGCCGTTAAACCGAGGCCCCGTCTGCTCTCTCAGGCGGATGTAATAGATCCCATGGCACTATTTCGAAGAAGAGCAGGGGAGTTCTGTCCAGTATATATCCCTCAGTCAACATCCGATTATCTGGTCACTATCACTGTTTGTGGGAGCTTGCTGTGTGCAAATTGGCTGCCGCGTTTCCTACATTACAACAGTGACTACACTTCGAAAAGTACTTTATTGGCTGTAAAGCGCTTTGGGACGTCCTGAGGTGGTGAAAGGCGCTGGAGAAATGCAAATCTTTCTTTCACACAATTCACACGCACACAAGACACATGCCCGCACATACAATGCACACGCACACACACTCACACTTCCAGCAAGAATCAGATGACAGTGACTGGGAGCAGGAACACACCGGCGGGTTTTCCCTCCCGCCCCCACTCCCAGATCCGGGAATGCTGAGAACGACCCCTCACCTCCATCACCATCACCAACAACAACCACTTGCATTGATACGGCGCCTTTCGCGCCCCCCCCCGGTAAAACGTAACAGGAGTGTAAATCAGACAAAAGAAAACCCATTGACGCTGGGCCAAAGAGAGGACAGGCGAGCGAGAGGCTTGGTCAGAAGAGGTAGGTATCGAGGAGCGAGCGAGAGAGACAGCAAGATGGCTGCGAGCAGCACAAGTCCGGGGTCAGGTCTGGCTCGGCTGCTGATTGGATGAACATGCTGAGCTGTCAGGGAAGCCTTGGGGCCGACTCTCGGTGGGGGGGGGGGGCGGAGATTGTGGCCATTGGCAAGATGTTAGTGAAAACACTGTATCGGGCTGTGGGGAGTCGCTTCCTGTTGGTGCCCTTGCGCAATTTCTTCTCGGCTTTGGGCTAGCCAAGAAACCAGCCGGCGCTGAAGCCAGTTCCTGATCCCGTTGTCTTTGGCTGTGCCGCAGAAGGCAGTGATTGCAGGGCAAAGTGTCCCTGACGATGAAGGCGGTTCGAATCTTGCGTTCAACCGAGAGGCCGCAGGGAAGGAGTGCAGAGCAGGTAACCCTCCCCACCCCCCACAACTCTGGCCTCTTGTCCACCCCCCCCCCTCCCGGTCTCCATCGCCCTCACCATTGGCGGCCGTGCCGTCAGCCGCCTGGGCCCCGAGCTCTGGAATTCCCCTCCCTAAACCTCTCCGCCTCTCTCTCTCCTCCGCTCCTTAAATCCGACCAAGCTCTCGCTCAGCTGTCCTAATATCTCCTCATGTGACTCGGTGTCACTTTTCCTGGTCTGATGACGCTCCTGTGAAGTGCCGCGGGGTGTTTAACTGCGTTGAAGGAGCGTTGTTGCTGCACAGGAAAGGAGAGACGATGGATTAAGTCAAGCGGCAGTGATTAAGCAACACCAAGCATGGGTTTTGAAAGCTTGTTGGAGGAGGAGCAGACTAATATTGACCCAATGCTCACTCGAAACCACAGGAGGTTGGCGGAGGTCCAAGGAACTCTCAAGGCTCCTACCTTGAGCATTGGCTCAAAGTAAGGAGGAGGAGGCTGAACCTCTCTCCTTTGCATATTCTTCTTTGCTCAAGGGTTGGCTGTAACCGTGTCTCCGAACACAACCGAGAGGTGTGTTTTCCCCCCCCCCCCCCCCGCCCCCCCCCTCGTCCCCCAACATGCCCCCTGTTGACCTCGGGACATTCTGTACTTGGCCAAGCTCTCTGGTGCACAGAGACTATGTGTTGTTCACGGAAACAGTGACCGTCCGCACTGAGAACGCCTCGGTCCATGTGACGCCCCCCCCCCCGCCCCCCCACCCCGAGCCTGACCAAGGGCCCCTCCTCCACCCGACCGCAGATGTTGGACAGCTGCATGGAAAGGTTTCTTCCCATGACTTTGTAAACACGGCGACCTGAAACCGTGCCGATCGAGGTCCCCTCCCCCGATGTCTCGGATGTGGTGCTGGCCCAGGCTTGAGCCTCATGGTCCGGTACCGAGTTCGCCGTTCTCCCGTCGGGACAGCGATGGGGGCGGATGGGATGTACCATAGTCTGAGGGAACGCCGCACTGTCTGAGAGGCCGTACTGAGGGAGCGCCGCACTGTCGGAGGGGCAGTACTGAGGGAGCGCCGCACTGCCGGAGGGGCAGTACTGAGGGGGCGCCGCACTGTCTGAGGGGCCGTACTGAGGGAGTGCCGCACTGTCGGAGGGGCAGTACTGAGGGAGTGCCGCACTGTCGGAGGGGCAGTACTGAGGGAGTGCCGCACTGCCGGAGGGGCAGTACTGAGGGAGCGCCGCACTGCCGGAGGGGCAGTACTGAGGGAGCGCGCACTGTCGGAGGGCCAGTACTGAGGGAATGCCGCACTGTTGGAGGGGCGGTACTGAGGGAGCGCCGCACTGTTGGAGGTGCAGTACTGAGGGAGTGCCGCACTGTCAGAGGAGCAGTACTGAGGGAGCGCCGCACTGTCGGAGGGGCAGTACTGAGGGAGCGCCGCACTGTCGGAGGGTCAGTACTGAGGGAGCGCCGCACTGTCGGAGGAGCAGTACTGAGGGAGCGCCGCACTTTCAGAGGGGCAGTACTGAGGGAGTGCCACGCTGTCAGAGGGGCCGTACTGAGGGAGGGGCAGTACTGAGGGAGCGCCGCATTGTAGGAAGGGCAGTGCTGAGGGAGTGCTGCACTGTCAGAGGTGCTGTCTTTCGGATGAGACGTTAAACCGAGGCCCCGTCTGCCCTCTCGGGTGGATGTAAAAGATCCCACGGCCACTATTTCGAAGAGCAGGGGAGTTATCCCCGGTGTCCTGGGGCCAATATTTATCCCTCAATCAACATCACTAAAACAGATGATCTGGTCGTTATCGCATTGCTGTTTGTGGGAGCTTGCTGTGCGCAAATTGGCTGCCGCTTTTCCTACATTACAACAGTGACTCCACTTAAAAAAGTACTTCATTGGCTGTGAAGCGCTTTGGGACGTCCTGAGGATGGTGAAAGGCGCTGGAGAAATGCGAGTCTGTCCTTATTGGAGAAGTGCTCCACCCGGCGTGGTACTGAGCCAGAGAAGCAGGAGAGCCCCCGAGGTTGGGGCCTGGCCTATGCTGAGGTAGCAGCTTTCTGCTGGATTGGCATCGAAGGGACCACAGGGCGGGAGTGGGACTCAACGGCTGCCCACCGACCTCGCTGGGGATGTACACGTGTCGGCCTCGCACAAGGTCAGAGTTGGCCTGGTTCCATTGTCTTAGTGGTTGAACAGCCTACTGTCGAGGTTGACTCTTCAATGGTGGTCACTTTGGACATCTGAGACAACGGCAACTTGCATTTATATAGCGCCTTTAACGTAGTAAAACTTCCCAAGGCGCTTCACAGGAGCGATTATCAGACAAAATTTGACACCGAGCCACATAAGGAGATATTAGGCCAGGTGACCAAAAGCTTGGTCAAAGAGGTCGGTTTTAAGGAGCGTCTTAAAGGAGGAGAGAGAGACGGAGAGGTTTAGGGAGGGAATTCCAGAGCTTAGGGCCCAGGCAGCTGAAGGCGCGGCCGCCAATGGTGGAGCGATTCAAAATCGGGGGATGCTCAAGAGGGCAGAATTGGAGGAGGGCAGAGATCCTGTCGGGCTGGAGGAGGTTAGAGAGGCAGGGAGGAGGCGAGGCCTTGGAGCATTGAAAACAAGGATGAGAATATTCAAATGGAGGCGTTGCCGGACCAGGAGCCGATGAACGAGCCTGGCAAGGAGTCAGTACCTCGACCATGAGCGTCAAAATAACAAGAGAAAGTACATGGTCCATCTGTTGAAGTGTGTTCCGACTGCTTACGCCTAACTAGCGTCTACTGCGCGACCCGAGCTTCCCTTTGCTGCCTTTCCCCTAGCGGCCTGAACCACAATTGGGGCAGGTCATTCCCAGAGTACTTTGCAGTCAGATTTCCGTGGAATTGTGGCCAACACTAAAGGCAATTTAACAAAGATGTTTTATTCTCCAGATTAGAAGCAGAAACCCTTTAGTCTTTGTTCTCGTTTATTAAATCAACATAAACAATAACAGCAGAGGTTCATCAAAAGGTTGTGGGTTTTTTTTGCAAATATGCTGGCGTCTCAAAACTTGTCTTTGTATCCAATCTGATTCATGTTAACGAGGCTAGCAGACTCCATACTTGGCATTCCTTTATTATTGACGCAGAATTTATCAGGCAGCGTGGTTGGGAAGGGTTTTGGTCCATTGGGATTCTGTACAGTGGGAGTGAATGGGAGGGGGTTTGGTCCATTGGGATTCTGTACAGTGGGAGTGAATGGGAAGGGGTTTGGTCCATTGGGATTCTGTACAGTGGGAGTGAATGGGAGGGGGTTTGGTCCATTGGGATTCTGTACAGTGGGAGTGAATGGGAAGGGGTTTGGGTCCATTGGGATTCTGTACCGTGGGAGTGGATGGGAAGGGGTTTGGTCCATTGGGATTCTGTACAGTGGGAGTGAATGGGAAGGGGTTTGGGTCCATTGGGATTCTGTACAATGGGAGTGAATGGGAAGGGGTTTGGGTCCATTGGGATTCTGTACAGTGGGAGTGAATGGGAGGGGGTTTGGTCCATTGGGATTCTGTACAGTGGGAGTGTTTGGAAGGGTTTTGGGTCCATTGGGATTCTGTACAGTGGGAGTGAATAGGAAGGGGTTTGGTCCATTGGGATTCTGTACAGTGGGAGTGTTTGGAAGGGTTTTGGGTCCATTGGGATTCTGTACAGTGGGAGTGAATGGGAAGGGGTTTGGGTCCATTGGGATTCTGTACCGTGGGAGTGGATGGGAAGGGGTTTGGTCCATTGGGATTCTGTACAGTGGGAGTGAATGGGAAGGGGTTTGGGTCCATTGGGATTCTGTACCGTGGGAGTGGATGGGAAGGGGTTTGGTCAATTGGGATTCTGTCCAGTGGGAGTGAATGGGAAGGGGTTTGGTCCATTGGGATTCTGTACAATGGGAGTGAATGGGAAGGGGTTTGGTCCATTGGGATTCTGTACCGTGGGAGTGGATGGGAAGGGGTTTGGTCCATTGGGAATCTGTACAGTGGGAGTGAATGGGAAGGGGTATGGTCCATTGGGATTCTGTACGGTGGGAGTGAATGGGAGGGAGTTTGGTCCATTGGGATTTTGTACAGTGGGAGTGAATGGGAAGGGGTTTGGTTCATTGGGATTTTGTACAGTGGGAGTGAATGGGATGGGGATTTGGCCCATTGGGATTCTGTACAGTGGGAGTGAATGGGAAGGGGTTTGGTCCATTGGGATTCTGTACAGTGGGAGTGAATGGGAAGGGGTTTGGGTCCATTGGGATTCTGTACAGTGGGAGTGAATAGGAAGGGGTTTGGTCCATTGGGATTCTGTACAGTGGGAGTGTTTGGAAGGGTTTTGGGTCCATTGGGATTCTGTACCGTGGGAGTGAATGGGAAGGGGTTTGGTCCATTGGGAATCTGTACAGTGGGAGTGAATGGGAGGGGTTTGGTCCATTGGGATTCTGTACAATGGGAGTGAATGGGAAGGGGTTTGGTCCATTGGGAATCTGTACAGTGGGAGTGAATGGGAAGGGGTTTGGTCCATTGGGATTCTGTACGGTGGGAGTGAATGGGAGGGGTTTGGTCCATTGGGATTCTGTACCGTGGGAGTGGATGGGAAGGGGTTTGGTCCATTGGGAATCTGTACAGTGGGAGTGAATGGGAAGGGGTTTGGTCCATTGGGATTCTGTACGGTGGGAGTGAATGGGAAGGGGTTTGGTCAATTGGGATTCTGTCCAGTGGGAGTGAATGGGAAGGGGTTTGGTCCATTGGGATTCTGTACAATGGGAGTGAATGGGAAGGGGTTTAGTCCATTGGGATTCTGTACAGTGGGAGTGAATGGGAAGGGGTTTAGTCCATTGGGATTCTGTACAGTGGGGGTGAATGGGGAGGGGTTTGGTCCATTGGGATTCTGTACAGTGGGAGTGAATGGGAAGGGGTTTGGTCCATTGGGATTCTGTACAGTGGGAGTGAATGGGAAGGGGTTTGGTCCATTGGGATTCTGTACAATGGGAGTGAATGGGAAGGGGTTTGGTCCATTGGGATTCTGTACAGTGGGAGTGAATGGGAAGGGGTTTGGTCCATTGGGATTCTGTACAGTGGGAGTGAATGGGAAGGGGTTTGGTCCTTTGGGATTCTGTACAGTGGGAGTGAATGGGAAGGGGTTTGGTCCATTGGGATTCTGTACAGTGGGAGTGAATGGGAAGGGGTTTGGTCCATTGGGATTCTGTACAGTGGGAGTGTTTGGAAGGGGGTTTGGGTCCATTGGGATTCTGTACAGTGGGAGTGAATGGGAAGGGGTTTGGCCAATTGGGATTCTGTACAGTGGGAGTGAATGGGACATGGTTTGGGTCCATTGGGATTCTGTACAATGGGAGTGAATGGGAGGGGGTTTGGTCCATTGGGATTCTGTACATTGGGAGTGAATGGGAAGGGGTTGGGCCCATTGAGATTCTGTACAGTGGGAGTGTTTGGAAGGGGGTTTGGGTCCATTGGGATTCTGTACAGTGGGAGTGAATGGGAAGGGGTTTGGTCCATTGGGATTCTGTACAGTGGGAGTGTTTGGAAGGGGGTTTGGGTCCATTGGGATTCTGTACAGTGGGAGTGAATGGGAATGGGTTGGGTCCATTGGGATTCTGTACAGTGGGAGTGAATGGGAAGGGGTTTGGCCAATTGGGATTCTGTACAGTGGGAGTGAATGGGACATGGTTTGGGTCCATTGGGATTCTGTACAATGGGAGTGAATGGGAGGGGGTTTGGTCCATTGGGATTCTGTACATTGGGAGTGAATGGGAAGGGGTTGGGCCCATTGAGATTCTGTACAGTGGGAGTGTTTGGAAGGGCGTTTGGGTCCATTGGGATTCTGTACAGTGGGAGTGAATGGGAAGGGGTTTGGTCCATTGGGATTCTGTACAGTGGGAGTGTTTGGAAGGGGGTTTGGGTCCATTGGGATTCTGTACAGTGGGAGTGAATGGGAATGGGTTGGGTCCATTGGGATTCTGTACAGTGGGAGTGAATGGGAAGGGGTTTGGGTCCATTGGGATTGTGTACAGTGGGAGTGAATGGGAAGGGGTTTGGGTCCATTGGGATTCTGTACAGTGGGAGTGAATGGGAAGGGGTTTAGTCCATTGGGATTCTGTACAATGGGAGTGAATGGGAAGGGGTTTGGTCCTTTGGGATTCTGTATAATGGGAGTGAATGGGAAGGGGTTTGGTCCCTTGGGATTCTGTACAGTGGGAGTGAATGTGAAGGGGTTTGGTCCATTGGGATTCTGTACAGTGGGAGTGAATGGGAAGGGGTTTGGTCCATTGGGATTCTGTACAGTTGGAGTGAATGGGAAGGGGTTTGGTCCATTGAGATTCTGTACAGTGGGAGTGTTTGGAAGGGGGTTTGGGTCCATTGGGATTCTGTACAGTGGGAGTGAATGGGAAGGGGTTTGGCCAATTGGGATTCTGTACAGTGGGAGTGAATGGGACATGGTTTGGGTCCATTGGGATTCTGTACAATGGGAGTGAATGGGAGGGGGTTTGGTCCATTGGGATTCTGTACAATGGGAGTGAATGGGAAGGGGTTTGGCCAATTGGGATTCTGTACAGTGGGAGTGAATGGGACATGGTTTGGGTCCATTGGGATTCTGTACAATGGGAGTGAATGGGAGGGGGTTTGGTCCATTGGGATTCTGTACAGTGGGAGTGAATGGGAATGGGTTTGGTCCATTGGGATTCTGTACAGAGGGAGTGAATGGGAAGGGGTTTGGTCCATTTGGATTCTGTACAGCGGCAGTGAATGGGAAGGGGTTTGGTCCATTGGGATTCTGCGCAGTGGGAGTGAATGGGAAGGGGTTTGGTCCATTGGGATTTTGCACAATGGGAGTGAATGGGAAGGGGTTTGGTCCATTGGGATTCTGTACAATGGGAGTGAATAGGAAGGGGTTTGGTTCATTGGGATTCTGTACAGTGGGAGTGAATGGGAAGGGGTTGGGTCCATTGGGATTTGTACAATTGGAGTGAATGGGAAGGGGTTTGGTCCATTGGGATTCTGTACAGTGGGAGTGAATGGGAAGGGGTTTGGTCCATTGGGATTCTGTACAATTGGAGTGAATGGGAAGGGGTTGGGTCCATTGGGATTCTGTACAGTGGGGGTGAAGGGGAAGGGTTTTGGGTCATTGCGATTCTGTACAGTGGGAGTGAATGGGAAGGGGTTTGGGTCCATTGGGATTCTGTAAAGTGGGAGCGAATGTGAAGGGGTTTGATCCAGTGGGATTCTGTACAGTGGGAGTGAATGGGAAGGGGTTTGGGTCCATTGGGATTCTGTACAGTGAGAGTGAATGGGGGAGGCGGGTTGGTCCATTGGGATTCTGTAAAGTGGGAATGAATGGGAAGGGGTTTAGTCCATTGGGATTCTGTACAGTGGGAGTGAATGGGAAGGGGTTTGGTCCATTGGGATTCTGTACAATGGGAGTGAATGGGAAGGGGTTTGGTCCATTGCGATTCTGTACAGTGGGGGTGAATGGGAAGGGGTTTTGTCCATTGGGATTCTGTACAGTGGGAGTGAATGGGAAGGTGTTTGGTCCATTGGGATTCTGTACAGTGGGGGTGAATGGGAAGGGGTTTTGTCCATCGGGATTCTGTACAGTGGGAGTGAATGGGAAGGGGTTTGGTCCTTTGGGATTCTGTACAGTGGGAGTGAATGGGATGAGGTTTGGTCCATTGGGTTTCTGTAAAGTGGGAGCGAATGGGAAGGGGTTGGGGTCCATTAGGATTCTGTGCAATGGGAGTGAATGGGAAGGGGTTTAGTCCATTGGGATTCTGTACAGTGGGAGTGAATGGGAAGGGTTTTGGGCCATTGTGATTCTGTACAGTGGGAATGAATGGGAAGGGGTTTGGCCCATTGGGATTCTGTACAATTGCAGTGAATGGGAAGGTGTTTGGTCCATTGGGATTCTGTACAGTGGGAGTGAATGGGAAGGGATTTGGTCCATTGGGATTCTGTACAGTGGGAATGAATGGGAAGGGGTTTGGCCCATTGGGATTCTGTACAATTGCAGTGAATGGGAAGGTGTTTGGTCCATTGGAATTCTGTACAGTGGGAGTGAATGGGAAGGGATTTGGTCCATTGGGATTCTGTACAGTGGGAGTGAATGGGAAGGGGTTTGGTCCATTGGGATTCTGTACAGTGTGAGTGAATGGGAAGGGGTTTGGTCCATTGGGATCCTGTACAGTGGGAGTGAATTTTAATTTTTTTATTCGCTTATGGGCTGTGGGTGTCGCTGGCAAGGCCAGCATTTATTGCCCATCCCTCGTTGCCCTTGAGAAGGTGGTGGTGAGCCGCCTTCTTGAACCGCTGCAGTCCGTGTGGTGAAGGTACTCCCACAGTGCTGTTAGGGAGGGACTTCCAGGATTTTGACCCAGCAACGATGAAGGAACGGCCGATATATTTCTAAGTCAGGATGGTGTGTGACTTGGAGGGGAACTTGGAGGTGGTGGTGTTCCCATGCGCCTGCTGCCCTTGTCCTTCTAGGTGGTAGAGGTCACGGGTTTGGGAGGTGCTGCCGAAGAAGCCTTGGCGAGTTGCTGCAGTGCATCTTGCAGATGGTACACACTGCAGCCACGGTGCGCCGGTGGTGGAGGGAGTGAATGTTTAAGGTGGTGGATGGGGTGCCAATCAAGCGGGCTGCTTTGTCCTGGATGGTGTCGAGTTTCTTGAGTGTTGTTGGAGCTGCACTCATCCAGGCAAGTGGAGAGTATTCCATCTCACTCCTGACTTGTGCCTTGTAGATGGTGGAAAGGCTTTGGGGAGTCAGGAGGTGAGACACTCGCCGCAGAATACCCAGCCTCTGACCTGCTCTTGTTGCCGCAGTATTTATGTGGCTGGTCCAGTTAAGTTCCTGGTCAATGGTGATCCCCAGGATGTTGATGGTGGGGGATTCGGCGATGGTAATGCCGTTGAATGTCAAGGGGCGGTGGTTTGACTCTCGCTTGTTGGAGATAGTCTTTGCCTGGCACTTCTGTGACGCGAATATTACCTGCCACTTATCAGCCCAAGCATGAACGTCATCCAGGTCTTGTTGCATGCGAGCGTGGACTGCTTCATTATCTGAGGAGTTGTGAATGGCACTGAACACTGTGCAGTCATCAGCGAACATCCCCATTTCTGACCTTATGTTGGAGGGAAGGTCATTGATGCAGCAGCTGAAGATGGTTGGGCTGAGGACACTGCCCTGAGGAACTCCTGCAGCGATGTCCTGGGGCTGAGATGATTGACCTTCAATAATGCCTCTATTAGATGTGGTTCATTGAAACATCACTTGTGTTTATACAGCGCCTTTAATGTAGTAAAACGTCCCAAGGTGCTTCACAGGAGCGATTATCAGACAAAAATTTGACACCGAGCCACATAAGGAGATGTTAGGACAGGTGACCAAAAGCTTGGTCAAAGAGGTCGGTCTTAAGGTGCGTCTTAAAGGAGGAGAGAGAGGCGGAGAGGTTTAGGGAGGGAATTCTAGAGCTTAGGCAGCTGAAGGCACGGCCACCAATGGTGGAGCGATTAAAAATCGGGGTTCTGAAGAAGGTCAGAATTGGAGGAGCGCAGAGATCTCGGAGGGTTGTAGGGCATGGAGGAGGTTACAGAGATAGGGAGGGGGCCAGGGCCATGGAGGGATTTGAAGATGAGGATGAGAATTTTAAAATCGAGGCGTTGCCGGACCGGGATCCAATGTAGGTCAGCGAGCACAGGGGGTGATGGGTGAACGGGACTTTGGTGTTGCGGGACACACATCAAGAATCGCTCACCAGTTCACAGGACTTACTTCCTTATCACTGCACTTGTCAGCATTATTTTTTCAAGTCAATTACCCGGGATTTATAGATTATGAAGGCTCCCTTTAGTCTTGCTGGCACATACGATTCTCTCTCTAAACAAGACAATCAGCAAAGGTCATCGTGTATCCTGATTGCGGTCACGTTGAATGTTGTGTGTTATTTTATGAGACTAATCGAGTGTTTCAAGTCCATTAATTTAGTCTTCTTCCAAGCAAGAATCAAAGGTCGGAAATGGGGATGTTCGCTGATGACTGCACAGTGTTCAGTGCCATTCACAACTCCTCAGATAATGAAGCAGTCCACGCTCGCATGCAACAAGACCTGGATGACGTTCAGCCTTGGGCTGATAAGTGGCAGGTAACATTCGTGCCACACAAGTGCCAGGCAATGACTATCTCCAACAAGCGAGAGTCTAACCACCGCCCCTTGACATTCAACGGCATTACCATCGCCGAATCCCCCACCAACAACATCCTGGGGATCACCATTGACCAGAAACTTAACTGGACCAGCCACACAAATACTGTGGCAACAAGAGCAGGTCAGAGGCTAGGTATGCTGCGGCGAGTGTCTCACCTCCTGACTCCCCAAAGCCTTTCCACCATCTACAAGGCACAAGTCAGGAGTGAGAGGGAATACTCTCCACTTGCCTGGATGAGTGCAGCTCCAACAACACTCAAGAAGCTCGACACCATCCAGGACAAAGCAGCCCACTTGATTGGCACCCCATCCACCACCTTAAACATTCACTCCCTCCATCACCGGCGTACTGTGGCTGCAGTGTGTACCATCTACAAGATGCACTGCAGCAACTCACCAAGGCTTCTTCACCTTGAGTATTGTGTGCAGTTTTAGTCGCCTTATCTGAGGAAGGATGTTCTTGCCATGGAGGGAGTGCAGCGAAGATTCACCAGACTGATTCCTGGGATGGCAGGAATGACGTATGAAGAGAGATTGGGTCGATTAGGCTTATATTCGCTAGAGTTTCGAAGAATGAGAGGGGATCTCATTGAAACTTATAAAATTCTAACAGGACTAGACAGACTAGATGCAGGAAGGATGTTCCCGATGGCGGGGGAGTCCAGAACCAGGGGTCACAGTCTAAGGATAAGGGGTAAGCCATTTAGGACTGAGATGAGGAGGAATTTCTTCACCCAAAGAGTGGTGAACCTGTGGAATTCTCTACCACAGAAGGCAGTTGAGGCCAAATCATTAAATATATTCAAGAAGGAGTTAGATATATTTCTTAAAGCTAAAGGGATCAAGGGATGTGGGGAGAAAGCAGGGACAGGGTACTGAATTTGGATGATCAGCCATGATCTCATTGAATGGCGGAGCAGGCTCGAGGGGCCGAATGGCCTACTCCTGCTCCTAGTTTCTATGCTTCTATGTTTACTCCCCAGGATAGTAAATACAGGTGATCCCGGGGGTGTTTAGGGCCGGGCGGGGAAGCGTGTTCTAAAATGAGGCATAAAGATTTCTAAAAAATATCTTCGATGCACATTGTTGTCTCTGGGACAACAATCTGTTGTTGCCGAGGTCATCAAAAGTAAAAGCTGTGGAATTTGGCAGCTGGTAGTATTCGGTTGGCATGTCAACCAGGCCTTACAGCAAGTATAAACAGTGCAGCAATGTTCTCTCGGTAGACAGACATTGAGAGGCAGTGTCACTGATGGTGTGCAGCAGCCGCCCAGCCTCAGCTCTCGTTGTGTGTTGCTAAATTTGATGTTTTCCTCCTTCTCTCACCTCTGACCTCCGCCCCCCCCCCCCCCCCTCCTGTCACAAACTTCCAGCCTCCCTCTTGTCGACGCTGCCGAAGGCAAAGCTTCCCTCAGCTTTCAGCTGTGGCTCAGTGGGTAACACCCTCGCCTCTGATTCAGAGGTTGCGGGTTCAAATCCCGCTCCAGGGACTTGAGCACATAAATCCACACTGACACTCCCAGTGCCAGTGCTGAGGGAGCGCCGCACTGTCGGAGGGGCAGTACTGAGGGAGCGCCGCACTGTCGGAGGGGCAGTACTGAGGGAGCGCCGCACTGTCGGAGGGGCAGTACTGAGGGAGCGCCGCACTGTCGGAGGGGCAGTACTGAGGGAGCGCCGCACTGTCGGAGGGGCAGTACTGAGGGAGCGCCGCACTGTCAGAGGGGCAGTACTGAGGGAGTGCCGCGCTGTCAGAGGGGCCGTACTGAGGGAGCGCCGTACTGTTGGAGGGGCAGTACTGAGGGAGCGCCGCACTGTCGGAGGGGCAGTACTGAGAGAGCGCCGCACTGTCGGAGGGGCAGTACTGAGGGAGCGCCGCACTGTCGGAGGGGCAGTACTGAGGGAGCGCCGCACTGTCGGAGGGGCAGTACTGAGGGAGCGCCGCACTGTCGGAGGGGCAGTACTGAGGGAGCGCCGCACTGTCGGAGGGGCAGTACTGAGGGAGCACTGCACTGTCGGAGGGGCTGTACTGAGGGAGCGCCGCACTGTCGGAGGGGCAGTACTGAGGGAGCGCCGCACTGTCGGAGGGGCAGTACTGAGGGAGCGCCGCACTGTCGGAGGGGCAGTACTGAGGGAGTGCTGCACTGTCGGAGGGGCAGTACTGAGGGAGCGCCGCACTGTCGGAGGGGCAGTACTGAGGGAGTGCCGCACTGTCGGAGGGGCAGTACTGAGGGAGCACCGCACTGTCGGAGGGGCAGCACTGAGGGAGTGCTGCACTGTCGGAGGGGCAGTACTGAGGGAGCGCCGCACTGTCGGAGGGGCAGTACTGAGGGAGTGCTGCACTGTCGGAGGGGCAGTACTGAGGGAGTGCGGCACTGTCGGAGGGGCAGTACTGAGGGAGTGCGGCACTGTCGGAGGGGCAGTACTGAGGGAGTGCTGCACTGTCGGAGGGGCAGTACTGAGGGAGCGCCGCACTGTCGGAGGGGCAGTACTGAGGCAGCGCCGCACTGTCGGAGGGGCAGTACTGAGGCAGCGCCGCACTGTCGGAGGGGCAGTACTGAGGGAGCGCCGCACTGTCGGAGGGGCAGTACTGAGGGAGCGCCGCACTGTCGGAGGGGCAGTACTGAGGGAGCGCCGCACTGTCGGATGTGCCCTCTTTCGGATGCGTTATTAAACCGAGGCCCCGTCTGCCCTCTCAGGTGGACATAAAAGATCCCATGGCACTTTTTCAATGAAGAGCAGGGGAGTTCTCCCTGGGGTCCTGGGGCCAATATTTATCCCTCAATCAACATCACAAAAACAGATTATCTGCTCATTATCACACTGCTGTTTGTGGGAGCTTGCTGTGCGCAAAATTGGCTGCTGCGTTTCCCACATTACAACAGTGACCACACTTCAAAAAGTACTTCATTGGCTGTAAAGCGCTTTGGGACGTCCTGAGGTGGGTGAAAGGCGCTGGAGAAATGCGAGTCTTTCTTTTCTTTCTTTTTGCTCCCGTGTTCCTGCAACGTTCCTCCCCTTGACACGCTGCAGACAAGACAACAACTTGCATTTATATAGCGCCACTTTTAATGGAGTAAAACGTCCCAAGGCGCTTCACAGGAGCGTTATCGAACAAAAACAATTGACACCGAGCCACATAAAGAGGCATTGGGACAGGCAATGAGGGAGGTTTTAAGGAGCGTCTTAAAGGAGGAGAGAGAGAGGCGGGACAGATTTAGGGAGGGAATTCCAGAGCTTAGGGCCCAGGCGGCTGAAGGCACGGCCGCTAATGGTGGAGCGATTAAAATCGGGGGATGCTCAAGAGGGCAGAATTGGAGGAGCGCGGAGATCTCGGAGGGTTGAGGAGGTTACAGAGATAGGGAAGGGGCGAGGCCGTGGAGGGATTTGAACACAAGGTTGAGAATTTTAAAATCGAGGCGTTGCCGGACTGGGAGCCAATGTCGGTCAGCGAGCCCAGGGGGTGATGGGTGAACGGGACTTGGTGCGAGTTAGGACACAGGGCAGCCGAGTCTTGGAAGACCTCAAGTTTATAATCTCTCAATAGGCCATCTGTGTCCACCTGCCTCACCACCACAGTTAAAATCCCTTTGGCCTCTCCAGGCATGACCTTCCACATGGCCTCCTCACGGGCATCGTAGGCTGTACCCTACACAAACTCCAACTCAGGTACGACTCTCTTTCACTATCATCCTATTGTGTACCAAGTTCCAAGCACCCATCAACCCTTTCCTGGCTGGTTCGCTGTGCATAGATTTTAACATCCTTCCCCATTTACTGATCTCGCCAGGTGCTTGTCCCACCTATGACCTCCTCACAATCTCCGCTCTTACCGAATCCGATCTGCCTGTGCATCTCCTGCCTAGGTCCCACCTTTGGCGGTCGAGCCTTCAACTATCATGGTGCTGCTCTCCGGAGATCTCTCCCTCAGCATGCCCTTCTTCGACAGCAATCTCCCAAACCCGCGACCTCCACCACCTAGAAGGACAAGGGCAGGAGGTGCATGGGAACACCAACACCTCCAAGTTCCCCTCCAAGCCACACTCCATCCTGACTTGGAAATATATCGGCCATTCCTTCATCGTCGCTGGGACAAAATCCTGGAACTCCCTCCCTAACAGCACTGTGGGAGCACCTTCACCGCACGGACTGCAGCGGTTCAAGAAGGCGGCTCACCACCACCTTCTCGAGGGCAATTAGGGATGGGCAATAACTGCTGGCCTTGCCAGCGACGCCCACATCCCAAGAAGTAACTTTTAATAAATCTTGCCACATCTCTCGCCACCTTCAGAAGCCTCCACAAAACCAGCCTCGATTACCCCCAAACTTCTAAGAACATAAGAAATAGGAGCAGGAGTCAGCCATACAGCTCCTCGAGCCTGCTCCGCCATTCAATAAGATCATGGCTGATCTTCGACCTCAACTCCACTTTTCCGCCTGATCCCCATATCCCTGGATTCCCCAAGAGTGAAAAAATCTATCGATCTCAGCCTTGAATATACTCAACGACTGAGCCTCCACAGCCCTCTGGGGTAGAGAATTCCAAAGATTCACCACCCTCTGAGTGAAGAAATTCCTCCTCATCTCAGTCCTAAATGGCCGAACCCTTATCCTGAGACTATGCCCCCCTAGCACTGGACTCTTCTACATTCTCCCAATTTCGGATCATTGTCTGACCTGCTCCGATGCGACTGTTTCATTATGTTAATTCTCACTTTGTAAGTGTACGCTGGAGATATTTCCAATGATTCGACATTAAAGGTGACCCCCAATACCCCTAGCGACAACAGTTTACTAATCGAGGATGCTGGTTTTGGGTCAGTCACCCCCCAACTCTTCTCCGCACACCCCTCGATATTGTGCGGTCCCACAGACACTAATGCTATCTGTTACCTTCCTAAACTTTTCTGTCGAGAAAATCTCGCCACTCTTGGATTGGGGTTGAAGCACATTGTTGAGGCACAGTAGAGGGAGCTTTACTCTGTCTCCAACCCGTGCTGTACCTGCCCTGGGTGTTTTTGATGGGACAGTGTAGAGGGAGCTTTACTCTGTATCTAACCCGTGCTGTACCTGCCCTGGGAGTGTTTGATGGGACAGTGTAGAGGGAGCTTTACTCTGTATCTAACCCGTGCTGTACCTGCCCTGGGAGTGTTTGATGGGACAGTGTAGAGGGAGCTTTACTCTGTATCTAACCCGTGCTGTACCTGTCCTGGGAGTGTTTCATGGAACAGTGTAGAGGGAGCTTTACTCTCTATCTAACCCGCGCTGTACCTGCCCTGGGAGTGTTTGATGGGACAGTGTAGATGGAGCTTTACTCTGTATCTAACCCGTGCTGTACCTGCCCTGGGAGTGTTTGATGGGACAGTGTAGAGGGAGCTTTACTCTGTATCTAACCCGTGCTGTAGCTGCCCTGGGAGTGTTTGATGGGACAGTGTAGAGGGAGCTTTACTCTGTCTCTAACCCGTGCTGTACCTGCCCTGGGAGTGCTTGATGGGGACAGTGTAGAGGGAGCTTTACTCTGTCTCTAACCCGTGCTGTACCTGCCCTGGGAGTGTTTGATGGGGACAGAAAAGAGGGAGCTTTACTTTGTATCTAACCCGTGCTGTACCTGCCCTGGGAGTGTTTGATGGGACAGTGTAGAGGGAGCTTTACTCTGTATCTAACCCGTGCTGTACCTGCCCTGGGAGTGTTTGATGGGACAGTGTAGAGGGAGCTTTACTCTGTATCTAACCCGTGCTGTACCTGCCCTGGGAGTGTTTGATGGGGACAGTGTAGAGGGAGCTTTACTCTGTATCTAACCCGTGCTGTACCTGCCCTGTGAGTGGTTGATGGGACAGTGTAGAGGGAGCTTTACTCTGTATCTAACCCGTGCTGTACCTGCCCTGGGAGTGTTTGATGGGACAGTGTAGATGGATCTTTACTCTGTATCTAACCCGTGCTGTACCTGCCCTGGGAGTGTTTGATGGGACAGTGTAGATGGAGCTTTACTCTGTATCTAACCCGTGCTGTACCTGCCCTGGGAGTGTTTGATGGGACAGTGTAGAGGGAGCTTTACTCTGTATCTAACCCGTGCTGTACCTGCCCTGGGAGTGTTTGATGGGGACAGTGTAGAGGGAGCTTTACTCTGTCTCTAACCCGTGCTGTACCTGCCCTGGGAGTGTTTGATGGGGACAGTGTAGAGGGAGCTTTACTCTGTATCTAACCCGTGCTGTACCTGCCCTGGGAGTGTTTGATGGGACAGTGTAGAGGGAGCTTTACTCTGTATCTAACCCGTGCTGTACCTGCCCTGGGAGTGTTTGATGGGACAGTGTAGAGGGAGCTTTACTCTGTATCTAACCCGTGCTGTACCTGCCCTGGGAGTGTTTGATGGGGACAGTGTAGAGGGAGGCTTTACTCTGTATCTAACCCGTGCTGTACCTGCCCTGGGAGTGTTTGATGGGACAGTGTAGAGGGAGCTTTACTCTGTATCTAACCCGTGCTGTAGCCTGCCCTGGGAGTGTTTGATGGGACAGTGTAGAGGGAGCTTTACTCTGTATCTAACCCGTGCTGTACCTGCCCTGGGAGTGTTCGATGGGACAGTGTAGAGGGAGCTTTACTCTGTATCTAACCCGTGCTGTACCTGCCCTGGGAGTGTTTGATGGGACAGTGTAGAGGGAGCTTTACTCTGTATCTAACCCGTGCTGTACCTGCCCTGGGAGTGTTTGATGGGACAGTGTAGAGGGAGCTTTACTCTGTATCTAACCCGTGCTGTACCTGCCCTGGGAGTGTTTGATGGGACAGTGTAGAGGGAGCTTTACTCTGTATCTAACCCGTGCTGTACCTGCCCTGGGAGTGTTTGATGGGACAGTGTAGAGGGAGCTTTACTCTGTATCTAACCCGTGCTGTACCTACCCTGGGAGTGTTTGATCAGCCAGTGTAGAGGGAGCTTTACTCTGTATCTAACCCGTGCTGTACCTGCCCTGGGAGTGTTTGATGGGACAGTGTAGAGGGAGCTTTACTCTGTATCTAACCCGTGCTGTACCTGCCCTGGGAGTGTTTGATGGGACAGTGTAGAGGGAGCTTTACTCTGTATCTAACCCGTGCTGTACCTGCCCCGGGAGTGTTTGATGGGACAGTGTAGAGGGAGCTTTACTCTGTATCTAACCCGTGCTGTAGCTGCCCTGGGAGTGTTTGATGGGACAGTGTAGAGGGAGCTTTACTCTGTATCTAACCCGTGTGTAGCTGCCCTGGGAGTGTTTGATGGGACAGTGTAGAGGGAGCTTTACTCTGTATCTAACCCATGCTGTACCTGCCCTGGGAGTGTTTGATGGGACAGTGTCGAGGGAGCTTTACTCTGTATCTAACCCGTGCTGTACCTGCCCTGTGAGTGTTCGATGGGACAGTGTAGAGGGAGCTTTACTCTGTATCTAACCCGTGCTGTACCTGCCCTGGGAGTGTTTGATGGGACAGTGTAGAGGGAGCTTTACTCTGTATCTAACCCGTGCTGTACCTGCCCTGGGAGTGTTTGATGGGACAGTGTAGAGGGAGCTTTACTCTGTCTCTAACCCGTGCTGTACCTGCCCTGGGAGTGTTTGATGGGACAGTGTAGAGGGAGCTTTACTCTGTATCTAACCCGTGCTGTACCTGCCCTGGGAGTGTTTCATGGGACAGTGTAGAGGGAGCTTTACTCTGTCTCTAACCCGTGCTGTACCTGCCCTGGGAGTGTTTGATGGGACAGTGTAGAGGGAGCTTTACTCTGTATCTAACCCGTGCTGTACCTGCCCTGGGAGTGTTTGATGGGACAGTGTAGAGGGAGCTTTACTCTGTATCTAACCCGTGCTGTACCTGCCCTGGGAGTGTTTGATGGGACAGTGTAGAGGGATCTTTACAATGGCCCAAAAATTAGTCTTAGTACGCAAGAGTACGCACTGTGTACTCTCGCGTATTCTGTCTCCAATTGCCGGTTTTCTGCATGCACTGCGCATGCGCTGAAAACCGGCACTTGGTGAACTCAAAAGGGGGCGGTTCCTAGGTGAACCGCGTGCGCGCTACAGGCTGCGCGCACGCAGTGCACTTAGTGCTTTGAACGCGCAGGTAAGCATGGAAGATTTTGCACATAAAGAAAGGAGGCGTAAGACCCTCTTTTAACAAGGTCAGTTGTTAATTAAGTATTATTTAAAAAAAATTTCAACAGGTTTATCTTTTTTAGAGACTTTAAAGAAAGGTAAGTTTATTTTTAAACTTTTAAAAAGATTTAAAATTTTTTCAAAAATTTAATTTTTTGTTTAAAGTGGTTAATTTATTTAACTATACTTATTTTATTAATGTGATGGTTTTAAAAAAAAATTTAATTGAGGTTTAGCTGTTCTTTTGTGGGGGTATAGATTCATAGCTTTCACAGCCCTTGCTGTCAAAACTATGAATGAAAGATGGTGTGCTGCCATTGGCTCTAACTGAATCACGTGATCCCACAGCTCGCACGAATTAACTGCGTCTCTGGGATACGCGCACACTGCACAGCTGCAGCCTTGAAACTAAAGTTCGTGTGAGCTCGGAAGGAAAAGGCAGGCGCGCAGTGAGATATCGCGGGGAAGCCTTACCCCCGCAGGAAGGCTCCGTCTTTAATTTCTGGGCCTCTGTATCTAACCCGTGCTGTACCTGCCCTGGGAGTGTTTGATGTGACAGTGTAGAGCTAGGGAAGGGGTGCAGGGAAAGAACAAAAGGTCTGTGATCAGGTAGAGGGCGGGAGATGATTATACACCGTGGTGTCATATTTGACCTTGAAATGAGCTTCCGACCACATATCCGCAGCATAACTAAGACCGCCTACTTCCACCTCCGTAACATCGCCCGTCTCCGCCCTTGCCTCAGCTCATCCGCTGCTGAAACTCTCATCCGTGCCTTTGTTACCTCTAGACTTGACTATTCCAACGCACTCCTGGCTGGCCTCCCACATTCTACCCTACGTAAACTTGAGGTCATCCAAAACTTGGCTGCCTGTGTCCTAACTCGCACCAAGTCCCGTTCGCCCATCACCCCTGTGCTCGCTGACCTACATTGGCTCCCGGTTAAGCAGCACCTCGATTTCAAAATTCTCAGCCTTGTTTTCAAATCCCTCCATGGCCCTCGCCTTCTCCCTCTCTCTGTAATCTCCTCCAGCCCCACAACCCCCCCGAGATCTCTGCGCTCCTCTAATTCTGCCCTCTTGAGGATCCCTGATTATAATCGCTCCACCATTGGTGGCCGTGCCTTCTGTTGCCTGGGCCCTAAGCTCTGGAATTCCCTCCCTAAACCTCTCCGCCTCGCTACCTCTCTCTCCTCCTTTAAGACGCTCCTTAAAACCGACCTCTTTGACCAAGCTTTTGGTCACCTGCCCTAATTTCTCCTTATGTGGCTCGGTGTCGAATTTTTTGAACTGTGACACTCCTGGGGAGGTTTTACTGCGTTAAAGGGCGCTGTATAAATACAAGTTGGTGTGGCGGTATTGCTAAAGAGAAGACGGTACGAGGCAGAAGCCGGTGATAATGAGACAAAACATGGTTCCAGAGGAGGTGTAACTGGTCACAGTAGAGGTTTGTGGCGGGGGGGCAAATCTGCTAAAGTGGCGGCTGCTCCCGTGGCCCGGGATTATGGGGGAAGAGAGCGAGGTATGCTGCAGGGTGTCGATGAAGGGATGCATGTTCAACGTGGGGCCAGTTGAGTGAAAGAATACCACAGACTGACTCCTCCGTGATTCGAGTAAGGACTTGTATTGGGGAAATCCGTGAGTTTGTTTTTATAGAGAATCCTAGAAAAAAGGGCTGCCAGTTGAAATGTTATTGCGTGCGAGGTTCGGCAGGAATGTTTTTTGTGTTTCGCTTGTTTATCTTTTCGCAAAATATCGTGGGAAACTTGGCGGTGCTGAGCTCAACCAGCAAGCAAGTGATTTTGAAGGTGCTGGTTGACTTCTGGCCAGGCTCTGCCGGTCCGGACAGTCAACGGCGGAGTGCCAGTCGCCAAACGCCCTCTGCCTCTCGGGCGATCCGAGAGAGGATCCGAGACTTGAGGCGATCTCCATTCCGGCCGGGAGTGGCGGCGTCGTTAAATGGCGCGCTTTCGTTGGCGCGCGCGCGCAAGACGGCCACGGGATTGGGAGAGGCGCGCGCTGCGCGTCGCCACCGAGTGGCCGGAGTCTGCTATCGCACCGTGACCGTCGGCGGTGACATTGAGTGGGGTTTGTTGACACGGCAACTTAAATAAGGGGTCGGCCATTTTAGGACCGAGATGAGGAGGAATTTCTTCACTCGGAGGGTGGTGAATCTTTGGAATTCTCTACCCCAGAGGGCTGTGGAGGCTCAGTCGTTGAGTATATTCAAGGCAGAGGTCGATAGATTTTCGGACTCGAGGGGAATCGTGGGCTATGGGGATCGGGGGGGAAAGTGGGGATGAGGTAGAAGATCAGCCATGATCTCATTGAATGGCGGAGCAGGCTCGAGGGGCCGTATGGCCGACTCCTGCTCCTATTTCCTCTGGTGGGGGGGGGGGGGGAGTCCAGAACAAGGGGGCAGAACCTTAAAATTAGAGCCAGGCCGTTCAGGGGTGATGTCAGGAAGCACTTCTTCACAAAAAGTGGGGTGGAAATCTGGAACTCTCCCTCAAAAGCAACTGAGACTGCCGAGGGGGGGCGGGGGCGGTCAATTGAAAATGACAATATTTTAAATGAGTACTTCATTGGTTGTACTGCACTTTGGGATGTCCTGAGGTTGTGAAAGGCGCTATAGAAATGCAAGTTCTCGCTCTCTCACATAGAAGTTCCCACCACACAGAATAGCTCCAAATTGGAACTAATCCATACTGTTGTAATGTAGGAAACGCGGCAGCCAATTTGCGCACAGCAAGCTCCCACAAACAGCAATGTGATAATGACCAGATAATCTGTTTTGGTGATGTTGGTTGAGGGATAAATATTGGCCTCAGGACACCGGGGAGAACTCCCCTGCTCTTCTTCAAAATAGCGGCCGCAGGATCTTTTACTTCCACCCAAGAGAGCAGACGGGGCCTCGGTTTAACGTCTCATCTGAAAGACGGCACCGCCGACAGTGCGGCGCTCCCTCAGTACTGCCCCTCCGACAGTGCGGCGCTCCCTCAGTACTGCCCCTCCGACAGTGCGGCGCTCCCTCAGTACTGCCCCTCCGACAGTGCGGCGCTCCCTCAGTACTGACCCTCCAACCGTGCAGTGCTCCCTCAGTACTGCCCCTCCGACAGTGCGGCGCTCCCTCAGTACTGCCCCTCCGACAGTGCGGCGCTCCCTCAGTACTGCCCCTCCGACAAAGCAGTGCTCCCTCAGTACTGACCCTCCGACAGTGCAGCACTCCCTCAGTACTGCCCCTCCGACAGTGCGGCGCTCCCTCAGTACTGACCCTTCGACAGTGCGGCGCTCCCTCAGTACTGCCCCTCCGACAGTGTGGCGCTCCCTCAGTACTGCCCCTCCGACAGTGCGGCGCTCCCTCAGTACTGCCCCTCCGACTGTGCGGCGCTCCCTCAGTAATATACTGGGAGTATCAGGCCAAGATGATGGGCTCTGGAGTGGGACTTGAACCCACAACCATCTGACCCAGAAGACGAGCGTGCTACCCACTGAACCACGGCCGACACCTTGCTAAAGAATGCAAGTTGGGCAACACACCTTCAGATGCCTTTAGTGCATCTCCTGTGGCATTGCTCAAGCGTAATAGGCGCTCTGGAGCACAGTTGTGTTGTTTAGCTGCTCAACTAGTCCAACCATTTGAGGCCAAAGCTTATATGCGAATCCCGGTCTTCGGAGCTATTTGCAAATGGCTGAGGTGAGACTGCAGATCATTGACCAACTTTCTATCCATTTTCTTGAAAGATTGTTCTGCATCAATAACAAAGTGTGATTCTTGAGTGTGATACCTCGTGTGTGACAGATATGTAACAGATGAAAAATTATTTTTAAGATGTATATATTAGTAGATCTTCTGTGGCATTGCTCCTTGTAATATATTCATTCTCGGGTGTGGGCATCGCTGGCAAGGCCAGCATTTATTGCCCATCCCGAATTGCCCTTGAGAAGGTGGTGGTGAGCAGCCTTCTTGAACTGCTGCAGTCCGTGTGGTGAAGGTGCTCCCACAGTGCTGTTAGGGAGGGAGTTCCAGGATGTTGACCCAGAGGCAATGAAGGAACGGCTGATATATCTCCAAGTTGGGATGGTGTGTGACTTGGAGGGGAACTTGGAGAATAAAAATCCCAGGGCCAATAAGAGGAAAAAGTAGAATCATAGAATGGTTGCAGCACAGAAGGAGGTGGGCATTCGGCCCGTCGAGCCCATGCCGGCACTCTGCAAGAGCACTTCAGCTAGTCCCACTCCCCCGCCCTTTCCCCATAGCCCTGCAAATTTGTTTCCTTCAGGTACTTATCCAATTCCCTTTTGAAAGCCACGATTGAATCTGCCTCCACCACCCTCTCAGGCAGTGTATTCCAGATCCTAACCACTTGCTGCGTAAAAATGTGGCATAGTGGTTAGCACTGGTGCCTCACAGCGCCAGGGACCCGGGTTCGAATCTGACCTCGGGTGACTGTCTGTGTGGAGTTTGCACATTCTCCCCGTGTCTGCGTGGGTTTCCTCCGGGTGCTCCGGTTTCCTCCCACAGTCCAAAAATGTGCGGGTTAGGTTGATTTGGCTATGATAAATTGACCCTTAGTGTTAGGGGGGGATTAAATATGTGGGGTTATGGGGATAGGGTGGGATATGTTAGGGGGAATTAAATACGTGGGGTTACGGGGGTAGGGTGGGATATGTGTACTGTGGGGATTAAAGCAGGGGCAGGGTATTGGATTTGGATGATCAGCCATGATCGTATTGAATGGTGGAGCAGGCTCGACGGGCCGAATGGCCTACTCCTGCTCCTAGATTCTATGTTTCTATGTTTTTCCTCATGTCGCCTTTGGTTCTTCTGCCAATCACTTTAAATCTGTGTCATCTGGTTCTCGACCCTTCCACCAATGGGAACAGTTTCTCTCTATCTACTCTGTATAGACCCCTCATGATTTTGAACACCTCTATCAAATCTCCTCTCAATCTTCTCTGCTCTAAGGAGAACAACCCCAACTTCTCCAGTCTATCCACATAATTGAAGTCCCTCATTCCTTGGAATCATTCTCGTAAATCTTTTCTGCACTCTCTCTAAGGCCTTCACATCCTTCCTAAAGTGCGGTGCCCAGAATTGGACACAATACTCCAGTTGGGGCCGAACCAGTGTTTTAGAAAGGTTCATCATAACTTCCTTGCTTTTGTACTCTATGCCTCTATTTATGAAGCCCAGTATCCTGTGAGCTTTTTTAACCACTTTCTCAACCTGCCCTGCCACCTTCAACGATTTGTGCACAAATACCCCCAGGTCTCTCTGTTCATGCACCCCCTTTAGAATTGTACCCTTTAGTTTATATTGCCTCTCCTCGTTCTTCCTACCAAAATGTATCACTTCACACTTTTCTGCGTTAAATTTCATCTGCCACGTGTCCGTCCATTCCACCAGCCTGTCTCTGTCCTCTTGAAGTCTATCACTATCCTCCTCACTGTCCACTGTACTTCCAAGTTTTGTGTCATCTGCAAAATTTTGAAATTGTGCCCTGTACACCCACGTCATTAATATATATCAAGAAAAGCAGTGGTCCTAGAACCGACCCCTGGGGAACACCACTGTATACCTTCCTCCAGTCCGAAAAACAACCGTTCACCACTACTCTTGTTTCCTGTCACTTAGCCAATTTCATATCCATGCTGCCACTGTCCCTTTTATTCCATGGGCTTCAACTTTGCTGGCAAGCCTATTATGTGGCACGTTGTCAAATGCCTTTTGGAAGTCCATGTACACTGCGTCAACAGAGTAAATGCTGAGAGGTTGTTTCCCCCTGGCTGGAGTGTCTAGAACTAGGGGGCACAGTCTCGGGATAAGGGGTCGGCCATTTAAGACCGAGAGGAGGAGGAATTTCTTCACTCAGAGGGTTGTGAATCTTTGGAATTCTCTGCCTCAGAGGGCTGTGAATGCTGAGTCTTTGAGTATATTCAAGGCTGAGATCGATAGAATTTTGGACTCTGGGGGAATCAAGGGATATGGGGATCGGGCGGGAAAGTGGAGTTGAGGTAGAAGATCAGCCATGATCTTATTGAATGGTGGAACAGGCTCGAGGGGCCGTATGGCTGACTCCTGCTCCTATTTCTTATGTTCTTATGTTTTTAACCGCATTGCCCTCATCAACCCTCTCTGTTACCTGTAATATGGGAAATTCCTCTCGGACCCTCCCCTCAGTCCAGGAGATCACACGGATCCAGTGTTGTCTATAAAGACTCTTGCCTTTTATGTGATGTGATCTCTGCACCAGTCAGGAACCGGCACAGCTCCCTCTTGAAGGTGTACAGGGAGTCAGAGCCCAATGCGCCAGCTAGTAATGCATCCTTGCAGATCTTGTCTTTTGATTGCAGTGATATTCCTGAGTAAAGTCAGATTGCGTAGAACGGGCCTATATTCTCTGATGTTTAGAAGAATGGGAGGTGACCTCATTGGAACTTCGGCTCTCAACCCTTCCCCTCCCTCCCAGAACCACGATAGGCTTCCCCTTGTCCTCACCTTTCACCCCACCAGCCTCCACATTCAACGGATCGTCCTCCGCCATTTCCGCCACCTTCAGTGCGATGCCACCACCAAACACATCTGGGGGCTGAGGGGGGGATTGTCCTATGAGGAGGGATTGAGTAGACGAGGCCCATATTCTCAAGAGTTTAGAAGAATGAGAGGTGATCTCATTGAAACATACAAAATTCTTACAGGGTTTGACAGGGTAGATGCAGGGAGGCTGTTTCCCCTGGCTGGAGAGTCTAGAACCAGGGGTCACAGTCTCAGAATAAGGGGTCGGCCATTTAGGACTGAGATGAGGAGAAATTTCTTCACTCAGAGGTTGTGAATCTTTGGAATTCTCTACCCCAGAGGGCTGTGGATGCTCAGTCGTTGAGTCTTCTTAGGCAGTTCCTTGGAACCGAGGATGACTTGCTTCCACATTAAAAGTGATTTCTCAGGTGACTGATGAGTCCAATGCGGGACCTACAGTCTCTGTCACAGGTGGGGCAGATGGTGGTTGAAGGGGCAGGTGGGTGGGGTGCTTGGGTTGACGTGCGTTCCTTGCGCTGCCTGTGCTTGGCTTCCGCTTGCTCCTGGCGAAGAGACTCGAGGCGTTCGGCGCCATCCCGGATGCTTCTCCTCCACTTTGTGCGGTCTTGGGCCAGGGATTCCCAGGTGTCGGTGGGGGGTGTTGCACTTTTTCAAGGCGGCTTTGAGGGTGTCCTTGAAGCATTTCCTCTGCCCACCTGGGGCTCTCTTGCCGTGTCGGAGCTCCGAGTAGAGCGCTTGCTTTGGGAGTCTCGTATCGGGCATGCGGACAATGTGACCCGTCCATCGGAGCTGATCGAGCGTGGTCAAAGCTTCGATGCTGGGGATGTTGGCCTGAGCGAGAACACTGACGTTGGTGCGCCTATCCTGCCAATGGATTTGCAGGATCTTGCGGAGGCAGCGTTGGTGGTACCTCTCCAGTGCTTTGAGGTGCCTGCTGTACATGGTCCATGTCTCTGAGGCATACAGGAGGGCGGGTATCACTACTGCTCTGTAGACCATGAGCTTGGTGCCGTAGTCGTTGAGTATATTCAAGACAGAGATTGATAGATATTTGAATATTAAGGGAATCAAGGGATATGGGGATAGTGCGGGAAAGTGGAGTTGAGGTCGATGATCAGCCATGATCTCATTGAATGGCGGAGCATGCTCGAGGGGCAAAGATAAGAAATAAAAATAAAAGGTTGCTGAGATAACATTGGAGAAGGATGATGACTTTAGACAATGGAGCGGGATATTGATCAGGATGGGGCCCCTCTGGTTGTGCGTGTGTTCAGCAGTCGGTTCGATTGGAGTTTGCTGGCCAGCCCTGGAGCCTGCCACTGCCTGACCACGCAGGCCTGGCGGGGGCGGGTGGAGCGGAGGGCCCCGCGATTGGAGTCGGGTTGCAGACGGGCTGCGTCGCGTCCGGTGCTCACTGTGCGTCTGGTCTGCTCTCTGGCAGGGGGATAAGCCAACGATGCTGGAGAAAATCCGCCCCGACCCGCCGCAGGACACGGGGAGCCCGGGAGCGAGGCTGGCTTTCCTGCAGGGGCTGCTGGAGAGCAAAAGGAGGGAGCGAAGAAAAGGTAAGAAGACGCCTTTCTCAAGAAAGCAGCACGGAAGGAGGCCATTCGGCCCATCTCCCCCTCTGGTTCTTTTGCCAATTATCTTCAATCTGTGTCCTCTGGTTACCGACCTTCCTGCCTCTGGAAACAGTTTCTCCTTATTTACTTTATCAAAACCCCTGATAATTTTGAACGCCTTAATTAAATCTCCCCTTAACCTTCTCTGCTCGAAGGAGAACAACCCCAGCTTCTCCAGTCTCTCCACGTAACTGAAGTCCCTCATCCTTGGTAAATATGGAAATAGGAGCAGGAGTCGGCCATTCGGCCCCTCGAGCCTGCTCCGCCATTCAATAAAATCATGGCTGATCTGATCTTGGCCTCAACTTCACTTTCCTGCCCATAGCCCTCGACTCCCCTGTGGCTCAAATATATGTCTATCTCCGCCTTGAATATATTCAATGACTCAGCCTCCACAGCTCTCTGGGGTAGAGAATTCCAAAGATTCACGACCCTCCGAGAGAAGAAATTCCTCCTCATCTCCGTTTTAAAAGGGTGCCCCCTTATTCTGAAACTGTGCCCCCTATTTCTAGATTCCCCCACGAGGGAAAACATCCTCTCAGCATCCACCTTGTCAAACCTCCTCAGAATCTTATATGTTTCAATAAGATCACCTCTCATTCTTCTAAACTCCAATGAGTATAGGCCCAACCAACAGGTACCATTCCAGTAAATCTCCTCTGCATCCTCTCCAAGGCTTTGACATCCTTCCTAAAGTGTGGTGCCCAGAACTGAACACAATACTCCAGCTGAGGCCTAACCAGTGTTTTCTAAAGGTTCATCGTAACTTCCTGCCATTTGTACTTTTATTTTTATTTTTTTATTCATTCATGGGATGTGGGCGTCGCTGGCAAGGCCAGCATTTATTGCCCATCCCTAATCGCCCTTGAGAAGGTGGTGGTGAGCTGCCTTCTTGAACCGCTGCAGTCCGTGTGGTGAAGGTGCTCCCACAGTGCTGTTAGGGAGGGAGTTCCAGGATTTTGACCCAGCGACGATGAAGGATCGGCGATATATTTCCAAGTCAGGATGGTGTGTGTGACTTGGAGGGGAACTTGGAGGTGGTTGTGTTCCCATGCGCCTGTTGCCCTTGTCCTTCTAGGTGGAAGAGGTCACGGGTTTGGGAGGTGCTGCCAAAGAAGCCTTGGCGAGTTGCTGCAGTGCATCTTGTAGATGGCGCACACTGCAGCCACGGTGCGCCGGTGGTGGAGGGAGTGAATGTTTAAGGTGGTGGATGGGGTGCCGATCAAGTGGGCTGCTTTGTCCTGGATGGTGTCGAGCTTCTTGAGTGTTGTTGGAGCTGCACTCATCCAGGCAAGTGGAGAGTATTCCATCACACTCCTTACTTGTGCCTTGTAGATGGTGGAAAGGCTTTGGGGAGTCAGGAGAGGAGACACTCAAGGATCCCGTATGTTTTAACAGCCTTCTCAACTTGTCCCGCCACCATCAAAGGTTTGTGTACACACCCCCCCAGGTTTCTCTGTTCTTGCACCCCCTTTAAAATTGTACCATTTACATCGAATTCCATAGACTGTACACCACAGAAACAGGCCATTCGGCCCAACTGCTCCGTGCCGGTGTTTATGCTCCACATGAGCCTCCTCCCACCCCTCTTCATCTCACCCCATCAACATTGCCTCTCCTCATTCTCCTCTCGAAAATGCATCACGCTTGGATTATTGGTTTAACTGGGATTGTTTTAAGAGGCTGCACAAAGTTTATTGTGGGTTGCAAACTCTCGTTGTCTAATCCCCTCCCATCCTTTTCCTAAAGGGTCAACATCGCAGCCGAGCTCCTCAGACACTGGACGATCTCCACCACCTCCTCCCAGTGGTCAGTCTGTGTGTGTGTGTGTGTGTGTGTGAGCCCAGGCAAGGGGTTCAGCGGGCTATTCGACTATGGGAGGGTGAAAGGATCACAGCCAATACATGGCTCGGTGGGTAACTCCTCTCGCCTCCGAGTGAGAAGGTCGTGGCCCCACTCCAGAGACTTGAGCGCAAAATCCAGGCCGACTCTCCCAGTGCAGTACTGAGGGAGCGCCGCACTGTCGGAGGTGCCGTCTTTCAGATGAAACGTTAAACCGAGGCCCCGTCTGCTCTCTCAAGTGGATGTAAAAGATCCCATGGCACTATTTCGAAGAAGAGCAGGGGAGTGCTCCCCGGTGACCTGGGGCCACTATTTATCCCTCAACCAACATCATTAAAATAGATAATTTGGTCATTATCATATTGCTGTTTGTGGGAGCTTGCTGTGCGCAAATTGGCTGCCGCGTTTCCGACATTACAACAGTGACTCCACTTCAAAAAGTGCTTCATTGGCTGGAAGGCGCTTTGAGACGTCCTGAGGTGGTGAAAGGCACTGGAGAAATGCGAGTTTTTTGCCTACAGAATGGCAGTGTCTGTGGCGGGTAAGCACTGGGACGTCTCGAGAGATGTCTGCCTTTTTGTCACACAGTTTAATGATCACATTACCGAGCCGACACTGCCCCAGTGTTCTCCCTACCAGACAAAGGCCCAGCTTTGACCTGCACAGATTTATTCCTGTTCACGATGGTAACGATTTCTGATTCTCTTTCTCTAACAGTCTCCGGAGCAAGTCGCAAGTCGCCCTTCGCTGCTCATTACGAAGGTAATGTCTGCACTTACTAAGGGGGAGGGGCTCCCAACTCCCGCCCAGCCCTCACGGACATCCGACCGATGGTGTTTGCTGTTTAGTCAGACAGGAAGGGTTGATAGTTCACGCCCACTGCTCACCGACTCCCCATATCCCTCAATCCCACCGACTCCCCATATCCCTCAATCCCCGACTCCCCATATCCCTCAATCCCCGACTCCCCATATCCCTCAATCCCCGACTCCCCATATCCCTCAATCCCACCGACTCCCCATATCCCTCAATCCCACCGACTCCCCATATCCCTCAATCCCACCAACTCCCCATATCCCTCAATCCCACCAACTCCCCATATCCCTCAATCCCCAACTCCCCATATCCCTCAATCCCACCAACTCCCCATATCCCTCAATCCCACCAACTCCCCATATCCCTCAATCCCACCAACTCCCATATCCCACAGTCCCACCAACTCCCCATATCCCTCAATCCCACCAACTCCCATATCCCTCAATTCCACCGACTCCCCATATCCCTCAATCCCATCGACTCCCCATATCCCTCAATCCCCGACTCCCCATATCCCTCAATCCCACCGACTCCCCATATCCCTCAATCCCCGACTCCCCATATCACTCAATCCCACCGACTCCCCATATCCCTCAGTCCCACCAACTCCCCATATCCCTCAATCCCCGACTCCCCATATCCCTCAATCTCCGACTCCCCATATCCCTCAATCCCACCCACTCGCCTTCCCATCAAATTTCCATGTCCCTTCTCCCTCCACAAGTTACGTGATTGCCCGTAGACCCCGTTTATATTGGCCCCTTATATAGCCTCCCCGATAATTCATTCGGTAACTCGGTCTCACTCTCGGCTAAATCGCCTACTTCTTCTACCTAACTTCATTTTTTATCAGCGCAGTGGAACTGTACCCCAGTGAGAGTCAGTGTCTGTGGAACCCGTACCCCAGTGAGAGTCAGTGTCTGTGGAACTGTACCCCAGTGAGAGTCAGTGACTGTGGAACTGTACCCCAGTGAGAGTCAGTGTCTGTGGAACTGTACCCCAATGAGAGTCAGTGTCTGTGGAACTGTACCCCAGTGAGAGTCAGTGACTGTGGAACTGTACCCCAGTGAGAGTCAGTGCCTGTGGAACTGTACCCCAATGAGAGTCAGTGTCTGTGGAACTGTACCCCAGTGAGAGTCAGTGTCTGTGGAACTGTACCCCAATGAGAGTCAGTGACTGTGGAACTGTACCCCAATGAGAGTCAGTGTCTGTGGAACTGTACCCTAGTGAGAGTCAGTGTCTGTGGAACTGTACCCCAATGAGAGTCAGTGTGTGTGGAACTGTACCCCAGTGAGAGTCAGTGTCTGTGGAACTGTACCCCAGTGAGAGTCAGTGTCTGTGGAACTGTACCCCAGTGAGAGTCAGTGTCTGTGGAACTGTACCCCAGTGAGAGTCAGTGTCTGTGGAACTGTACCCCAGTGAGAGTCAGTGTCTGTGGAACTGTACCCCAGTGAGAGTCAGTGTCTGTGGAACTGTACCTCAGTGAGAGTCAGTGTCTGTGGAACTGTACCCCAGTGAGAGTCAGTGTCTGTGGAACTGTACCCCAGTGAAAGTCAGTGTCTGTGGAACTGTACCCCCGTGAGAATCAGTGTCTGTGGAACTGTACCCCAGTGAGAGTCAGTGCCTGTGGAACTGTACCCCAGTGAGAGTCAGTGTCTGTGGAACTGTACCCCAGTGAGAGTCAGTGTCTGTGGAACTGTACCCCAGTGAGAGTCAGTGTCTGTGGAGCTGTACCACAGTGAGAGTCCGTGTCTGTGGAACTGTATCCCAGTGAGAATCAGTGTCTGTGGAACTGTACCCCAGTGTGAGTCAGTGTCTGTGGAGCTTTACCACAGTGAGAGTCAGTGTATGTGGAGCTGTACCCCAGTGAGAGTCAGTGCCTGTGGAACTGCACCCCAGTGAGGGTCAGTGCCTGTGGAACTGTACCCCAGTGAGAGTCAGTGTCTGTGGAACTGTACCCCAGTGAGAGTCAGTGCCTGTGGAACTGTACCCCAGTGAATGTCAGCGTCTGTGGAACTGTACCCCAGTGAAAGTCAGTGTCTGTGGAACTGTACCCCAGTGAGAGTCAGTGCCTGTGGAACTGTACCCCAGTGAGAGTCAGTGTCTGTGGAACTGTACCCCAGTGAGAGTCAGTGTCTGTGGAACTGTACCCCAGTGAGAGTCAGTGTCTGTGGAACTGTACCCCAGTGAGAGTCAGTGTCTGTGGAGCTTTACCACAGTGAGAGTCAGTGTCTGTGGAACTGTATCCCAGTCAGAGTCAGTGTGTGTGGAACTGCACCCCAGTGAGAGTCAGTGTCTGTGGAACTGTACCCCAGTGAGAGTCAGTGTCTGTGGAACTGTATCCCAGTGAGAGTCAGTGTCTGTGGAACTGTACCCCAGTGAGAGTCAGTGTCTGTGGAACTGTACCCCAGTGAGAGTCAGTGTCTGTGGAACTGTACCCCAGTGAGAGTCAGTGTCTGTGGAACTGAACCCCAGTGAGAGTCAGTGTCTGTGGAACTGTACCCCAGTGAGAGTCAGTGTCTGTGGAACTGTACCCCAGTGAGAATCAGTGCCTGTGGAACTGTACCCCAGTGAGAGTCAGTGTCTGTGGAACTGTACCCCAGTGAGAGTCAGTGTCTGTGGAACTGTACCCCAGTGAGAGTCAGTGTCTGTGGAACTGTACCCCAGTGAGAGTCAGTGTCTGTGGAACTGTATCCCAGTGAGAGTCAGTGTCTGTGGAACTGTACCCCAGTGAGAGTCAGTGTCTGTGGAACTGTACCCCAGTGAGAGTCAGTGTCTGTGGAACTGTACCCCAGTGAGAGTCAGTGTCTGTGGAACTGAACCCCAGTGAGAGTCAGTGTCTGTGGAACTGTACCCCAGTGAGAGTCAGTGTCTGTGGAACTGTACCCCAGTGAGAATCAGTGCCTGTGGAACTGTACCCCAGTGAGAGTCAGTGTCTGTGGAACTGTACCCCAGTGAGAGTCAGTGTCTGTGGAACTGTACCCCAGTGAGAGTCAGTGTCTGTGGAACTGTGCCCCAGTGAGAGTCAGTGTCTGTGGAACTGAACCCCAGTGAGAGTCAGTGTCTGTGGAACTGAACCTCAGTGAGAGTCCGTGTCTGTGGAACTGTACCCCAGTGAGAGACAGTGTGTGTGGAACTGAACGCCAGTGAGAGTCAGTGTCTGTGGAACTGAACCTCAGTGAGAGTCAGTGTCTGTGGAACTGTACCCCAGTGAGAGTCAGTGTCTGTGGAACTGAACCTCAGTGAGAGTCAGTGTCTGTGGAACTGTACCCCAGTGAGAGTCAGTGTCTGTGGAACTGTACCCCAGTGAGAGTCAGTGTCTGTGGAACTGTACCCCAGTGAGAGTCAGTGTCTGTGGAACTGTACCCCAGTGAGAGTCAGTGTCTGTGGAACTGTGCCCCAGTGAGAGTCAGTGTCTGTGGAACTGAACCTCAGTGAGAGTCAGTGTCTGTGGAACTGTACCCCAGTGAGAGTCAATGTCTGTGGAACTTTACCCCAGTGAGAGTCAGTGTCTGTGGAACTGTACCCCAGTGAGAGTCAGTGTCTGTGGAACTGAACCCCAGTGAGAGTCAGTGTGTGTGGAACTGTACCCCAGTGAGAGTCAGTGTCTCTGGAGAAGAGAGGTGTAAATCGGCAAAATATCTTTAGTAATTGCTGTTGTGTTTTTTTTGCAGTGATGCCCATGACTGATGATGGGATATATATAGTTGAAAAGGGTAGGTAAATATTTATCTTGCTGTAGTGCTGTGGTCTCTTTTGGATTCCACACTGCAATCCGGCTTTTAATCATTCAGATTCAGTTTGCTGAAAGTTATCCTTCCTCACCCCGTGACCACAGACAGAAACCGGGCAACAAACCCATCCTGGACATTGGAACAAAACCAGCGATCGCCAATCAGCCGTCATTTTGCGCTCGGCCCGGTTACCTCTTCCATTGCTGTAAACCATTTTGGCTCTGCTCACTGGGCAGCACCCTCGCCTCTGAGTCAGAAGGTGGTGGTCTCAAGCCCCGCACTAGAGACTCGAGCACAAAATCCAGGCTGACACTGCCAGGGCAGTGCTGAGGGAGCGGCGCACTGTCGGAGGGGCAGTACTGAGGGAGCGCCGCACTGTCAGAGGGGCAGTATTGAGGGAGCGCCACACTGTCGGAGAGGCGGTACTGAGAGAGTGCCGCACTGTCGGAGGGGCGGTACTGAGAGAGCGCCGCACTGTCGGAGGGGCGGTACTGAGGGAGTGCCGCACTGTCGGAGGGGCGGTACTGAGAGAGCGCCGCACTGACGGAGGGGCGGTACTGAGGGAGCGCCACACTGTCGGAGGGGTGGTACTGAGAGAGCGCCGCACTGTCGGAGGGGCGGTACTGAGGGAGCGCCGCACTGTCGGATGGGCAGTACTGAGGGAGCGCCGCACTGTCGGATGGGCAGTACTGAGGGAGCGCCGCACTGTCGGAGGGTCAGTACTGAGGGAGCACCGCACTGTCTGGAGGGGCAGTACTGAGGGAGCGCCGCACTGTCAGAGGGGCAGTACTGAGGGAGTGCCGCACTGTCGGAGGGGCGGTACTGAGGGAGTGCCGCACTGTCGGAGGGGCAGTACTGAGGGAGCGCCGCACTGTCGGAGGGGCAGTACTGATGGAGCGCCGCACTGTCGGAGGGGCGGTACTGAGGGAGTGCCGCACTGTCACAGGGGCAGTACTGAGGGAGCGCCGCACTGTCGGAGGGGCAGTACTGAGGGAGCGCCGCACTGTCGGAGGGGCAGTACTGAGGAAGCTCTGCACTGTCGGAGGGGCAGTACTGAGGGAGTGCCGCACTGTCACAGGGGCAGTACTGAGGGAGCGCCGCAATGTCGGAGGGGCAGTACTGAGGGAGTGCCGCACTGTCACAGGGGCAGTACTGAGGGAGCGCCGCACTGTCGGAGGGGCAGTACTGAGGGAGCGCCGCACTGTCGGAGGGGCAGTACTGAGGGAGCGCCGCACTGTCACAGGGGCAGTACTGAGGGAGCGCCACACTGTCGGAGAGGCGGTACTGAGAGAGTGCCGCACTGTCGGAGGGGCGGTACTGAGAGAGCGCCGCACTGTCGGAGTGGCGGTACTGAGGGAGTGCCGCACTGTCGGAGGGGCGGTACTGAGAGAGCGCCGCACTGACGGAGGGGCGGTACTGAGGGAGCGCCACACTGTCGGAGGGGTGGTACTGAGAGAGCGCCGCACTGTCGGAGGGGCGGTACTGAGGGAGCGCCGCACTGTCAGAGGTGCTGCCTTTCGGATGAGACGTTAAACCGAGGCCACGTCCGCTCTCTCAGGTGGACGCAAATGATCCCACGGCCACTGATTCGAAGAAGAGCAGGGGGAGTTCTACCCGGTGTCCTGGGGCCAATATTTATCCCTCAACCAACATCACAAACAGATTATCTGATCATTAACACATTGCTGTTTGTGGGAGCTTGCTGTGCGCAAATTGGCTGCCTAGTTTCCCACATTACAACAGTGACTACACTTCAAAAATTACTTCATTGGCTGTGAAGCGCTTTGGGACGTCCTGAGGTGGTGAAAGGCGCTGGAGAAATGCAAGATCTTTCTTTCTTTGCCTAAGGAACAGAGTCTGTGTTCTTCAAAAGCAATTCACTGGCGAGCAGGCATTGGGATGTCCCGACAGATATGATGATGTGAGGCTCCAGTTTTCAGCAGCTCACAGTTACAGCCTGTCACTGGTTGAGGAGCTGCCTCCTCCCAGCCAGCAGAGAGCCATTATTTACACCTTGTGATTTTCGCCTCTCCCCGCAGCACTCCCTGATTCCTGACTCCCCCAAGCCTTTCCACCATCTACAAGGCACAAGTCAGGAGTGTGATGGAATACTCTCCACTTGCCTGGATGAGTGCAGCTCCAACAACACTCAAGAAGCTTGACACCATCCAGGACAAAGCAGCCCGCTTGATCGGCACCCCATCCACCACCTTAAACATTCATTCACTCCGCCACCGGCGCACCGTGGCTGCAGTGTGCACCCTCTACAAGATGCACTGCAGCAACTCGCCAAGGCTTCTTCGGCAGCACCTCCCAAACCCGCGACCTCCACCACCTAGAAGGACAAGGGCAGCAGGCGCACGGGAACACCACCACCTCCAAGTTCCCCTCCAAGTCACACACCATCCTGACTTGGAAATATATCGGCCGTTCCTTCATCATCGCTGGGTCAAAATCCTGGAACTCCCTCTCCAACAGCACTGTGGGAGCACCTTCACCACACGGACTGCAGCGGTTCAAGAAGGCGGCTCACCCCCACCTTCTCAAGGGCAATTCGGGATGGGCAATAAATGCAGGCCTGGCCAGCGACGCCCACATCCCAGGAACGAGTAAGAAATAAATCACGTCCAGACTCTTGGCCCCCTCCCTCTCCCCGCAGTCTCTGTGTTTGACATAGGGCCACGTTCCTCGTGATTCAGCAGATTGTAGCGTGCCTGGAATCACCGCCTCTGCACTCCTCTTGAGGGCGATATTAATAACAACAGTCAAAACAAGGACTAATTGGAACCAGTGAACCGTGCGTTCAGTCGGCTGGGATCGTCCAGTGAAAGCTTCCATCTAGTGGCCAGGCCCAGAACTGCAGCCATCAGGCACTCAACAGCAACAACTTGCCTTTTATATCACAGCCATCAGGCACTCCGCACGTCCCAAAGCGCTTTCCAGCCAATGAAGTACTTTTGAAGTGTAGTCGCTGTTGTAATGTGGGAAACACGGCAGCCAATTTACACACAGCAGGATCCCACAAACAGCAATGTGAAAATGACCAGATAATCTGTTTTAATGATGTTGGTTGAGGGATAAATATTGGCCCCAGGACATCGGGCAGAACTCCCCTGCTCTTCTTCGAATATAGTGGCGGTTGTATCTTTTACGTCCACCTGAGAGAGCAGACGGGGCCTCGGTTTAACATCTCATCCGAAAGACGGCTCCTCCGACAGTGTGTGTCCGGTTTCGTTCGTTTGTGGGTTCTTGCTGTGCACAAATGGGCTGCTACCTTTGCTTACCCGACGACAGTGACTGCACTTAATTAGCTGTGGAACAATGCTGAAAGGCGTTGTGTGAGTGGAATTCTTCCAAGGTATCAGCCAGTGCTTCAGGGGGTCGCACTCTCTCTCGCTTCTGGGTCAGAAGGTCATGGGTTCAAGTCCCACTCCAGAGACTCGAGCACAAAATCTCAGCTGACACTCCCAGTGCAGTACTGAGGGAGCGCCGCACTGTTGGAGGGGCAGTACTGAGGGAGCGCCGCACTGTCGGAGGGGCAGTACTGAGGGAGCGCCGCACTGTCGGAGGGGCAGTACTGAGGGAGCGCCGCACTGTCTGAGGGGCAGTACTGAGGGAGCGCCACACTGTCGGAGGGGCAGTACTGAGGGAGCGCCGCACTGTCGGAGGGGCGGTACTGAGGGAGCTCCGCACTGTCGGAGGGGCAGTACTGAGGGAGCGCCGCACTGTCGGAGGGGCAGTACTGAGGGAGCTCCGCACTGTCGGAGGGGCAGTACTGAGGGAGCTCCGCACTGTCGGAGGGGCAGTACTGAGGGAGCGCCGCACTGTCGGAAGGGCGGTACTGAGGGAGCTCCGCACTGTCGGAGGGGCAGTACTGAGGGAGTGCCGCACTGTCGGAGGGTCAGTACTGAGGGAGCGCCGCACTGTCGGAGGGGCAGTATTGAGGGAGCGCCGCACTGTCGGAGGGGCAGTACTGAGGGAGCGCCGCACTGTCGGAGGGGCGGTACTGAGGGAGTGCTGCACTGTCGGAGGGGCAGTACTGAGGGAGCACTGCACCGTCGGAGGGGCTGTACTGGGGCAGCGCCTCACTGTCGGAGGGGCCAGCCTTTCGGATGAGATGTTAAACCGAGGCCCCGTCTGCTCTCTCAGGTGGATGTAAAAGATCGCACGGGACTATTCGAAGAAGAGTAGGGGGAGTTCTCCCCAGTGTTCTGGGCCAATATTTATCTTTCAAGCAACATCACTAAAACAGTTTATCTGGTCATTATCACATTACTGTCTGTGGGATCTTGCTGTGCGCAAATTGGCTGCCGCGTTTCCTACATCACAACAGTGACTACACTTCAAACAGTAGTTAGTTGGCTGTGAAGTGCTTTGGGACATCTGAGGTGGTGAAAGGCGCTGGGGAAATGCAAGTTCTTTCTATCCGCTACTCGGGATAGCGGCCTCCACAGAGCAACCACTTTCTCAGGACGATTCGCCGTGGCCAGATAAAAGAGGCCTAACCAGCGTCAGCCCTCTCTCTCTCGAGAACCTTGTGTTTGAAGAGGAGCTCTCTCGCCGGCTGAGTGAGACCTTGAATCCCAGCGAGCATTCCGCTGCCCTCTTTGGCTTCATGAGGAGAGGGAGCCGCGCTGAACCCCGCCTCTGTCAACATCTCACACCGGGAGACGCACACGGGCACGGCGCAGTCTGTGTGCCAAGGCTCCCAGGCGAAAGGGAGGCAGGCCATGCAATCCTCTCCCCGCCTCGGGTTATAGAACAAACACCACTGAAGCCCCGGGCAAAAGCCACCCATCCTGGGCCTCTTTCTGTAGCCGATTTGTGACTGCCCTCGGGAGCAGGCGAGACGAGAAGGAACACCTTGGTTAGGAGCACCGCGTCTGTCGCGCAGTCCAAACTGCTGGTCCGTAAGCACATCTATCGTAGATCCGCACAGCACGGGAGGAGGCCATTGGGCCCATCGTGCCTGTGCCGGCTCTTTGAAAGAGCTCTCCAATTATTCCCACTCCCCCCTGCTCTTTCACCACAGCCCTGTGAATTTTTCCCCTTCAAGTATTTCTCCAATTCCATTTTGAAAGTTTCTATTGAATCTGCTTCCACCGCCCTTTCAGGCAGCGCGTTCCAGATCACAACAACTCGCTGCGTAAAAAAAATTCTCCTCATCTCTCCCTCTGGTTCTTTTGCCAATTCTCTTAAATCTGTGTCCTCTGGTTACCGCCCCTCCTGCCTCTGGAAACAGTTTCTCCTTATTTACTCGATCAAAACCCTTCATGATTTTGAACAC
>JASTWF010000040.1:555000-564404 GCA_030390025.1 Squalus acanthias
GTGAGTGTGTGTGAGTGTGAGTGTGAGTGAGTGTGAGTGTGTGTGTGTGAGTGAGTGTGTGTGTGATTGAGTGTGAGTGTGATTGAATGTGTGTGAGATTGAGTGTGAGTGTGTGTGTGAGTGTGTGTGAGTGTGTGAGCGTATGCGTGTGCGTGTGAGTGTGTGTGTGAGTTTGAGTGTGTGTCTGCATGCGTGTGTGAGTATGTGTGTGTGAGTGAGTGAGAGTGTCAGTGTGTGTGTGAGTGTGAGTGTGTGTGTGAGTGTGTGTGTGAGTGAGTGAGTGTGTGAGTGCGAGTGAGTGTGTGAGTGAGTGTGTGAGTGCGAGTGAGTGTGTGAGTGAGTGTGTGAGTGCGAGTGAGTGTGTGTGTGAGTGTGTGTGTGAGTGAGTGTGAGTGTGTGTGTGAGTGTGTGTGTGAGTGAGTGTGTGAGTGAGTGTGTGAGTGCGAGTGAGTGTGTGAGTGCGAGTGAGTGTGTGAGTGAGTGTGTGGGGTGGGGTCCGCTTCAAATCTTCAAGACTTTTAACACAGAGAAACACGACGTCAAAGTTAGAGAGAGCAGCGCGTTAACCGGGGCGGTCGCCTGGAGTGGCGGGAGATTCCACTCGCTAACGCCTTCGGGACATTTATCTTCTGTACTGGCAGAGTTCCCGGAGAAAGCCCTGGGCTGCTCCAAGGCCGAGCCCTCCCCTCCGGTCGAATTCTGGAATGGTTTGGTTTCACCGTTTAAAATGGCTTCCTCGTGCTTCCCGAGGCAGATTTTGGACGAGGGGCCCTATCTCTGTACTGAGGGAGCTGACCTCAGCTGTGTGATGGCGGTGGATGTTGAGGGGGAGGGGCGGGCGGTGTATCTGCCGTGTAATTCAAGTGTTTTTTTTTTATAACCACCGTTCCCTCGGGCGAGTGGGTCAATAACCAGATTCAAAATCATCGGTGAACGATCTAGAGGGGAGAGGAGGAGAAATGTCTTCACTCAGAGAGTTGTGGGGATCGGGAACGCTCGACCTGGTGGAGGCTGACTCCAGCGATAATTTTAAACGGGAGTCGGACAGGTCCTTGAGGATGAGGAACTTATGGACAAAAAGCCGGGGGTGGGGGGACTGAGCACGACTGCTCTTTCACAGGCCCGATGGGCCGAACGGCCTCCTCCTGTGCGGCACGTTTCTGCGATTCTGTCTCTTCACTGCTTCCTTCTCGGTTCCTAATAGTGACTCCTCCACCTTTGGTCCTTCTCCTTCCCTTTTCCGACTCGGTTAGTTTCCTTGTTTTAAAAAAAAAAGAGGAAAGTGTTTTTTTTTTCCCCCCACAGCCGCACGGACCCAGGCAGAGGCCCGAGTTCGATCCCCGGCCTGCCCTGGGTTAGCTCACCCCAGTTGCGGCCTTCGTAGTCGGGGCCCCTCCTGGGATTAAAGAAGGGTCAGAGCAGCTGGGATTTCCCCGCTCCTGAATCCTGCTCCACAATGCAGGTCCTTGAACTCCGGGAAGCAGGGGGAATGGGGATCTGCTGTGATGCCCACCGCAGTTCAATAGCCCTCGCTGTGGCAGCTCGCCGGTGTAGAAGGGACACTTGCGGGGAGGTCTCCCCGTGGACTGGGAGCTCGGTATCTTCAGGAGAGAAGGGACGAGAAAACAAACGAGGGCGAAACAACGCAGAAGATGCCGAGGAAAAAAAAACCCGCCCGAGACGATCCATCGTCCAATGTTTCGGGGAGGACTCTCGTCAGAACCGGTGAGGGACTAAGTTGGGACTAAGCTCCAGACCTTCGTCACAGCCAAGAGCCCAGCATGGAAGCAAGAGTTGAACGTCAACGTCAAAAGCGACATTCGACCGGGTGTGGCATCGAGGAGCCCGAGCAACTGGGGGTCAAAGGGAAAACCCTCCAGGAGCTGGAGTCACATCTGACACAATGGTTGTGATTGTGGGAGGCCGATCACCTCAGCTCCAGGGCATCGCTGCCTCAGGGCAGCGTCCTAGGCCCAACCATCTTCAGCTGCTCCATCAATGGCCTTCCCTCCATTAGGTCAGGACTTGAGATGTTTGCTGACGATTTCACAGTGCTGAAGTCCGGTCACAGCTCCTCCGATAATGAAGCATCCCACGCCAGCCTGCAGCAGGACCTGGGTAACCTCCAGCCTTGGGCTGACAAGGGCCAGGTAGCATTCACGCACATTAAGAGCCAGGTTAATGACCATCTCAATCAAGAAACAGCGCAGCCATGTCCACCATCTCCCACCATCAACGTCTTGGGTGGGGGGGGCGGGGGGCGGGGTCACCATTGACCAGAAGCTTAACTGGACCAGTCAGATCAACACTCTGGCTACAAGAGCAGGACAGAGGTAGGGTACCCTGCAACAAGTGGCTTGCCTCCTGACACCTCAATGGCTCTCCACCCCATTTACAAGGCTCGAGCCAGGAGTGTGATGGAATACTTGCCGCTCGCTTGGCTGGGAGCAGCTCCAACAACACTCAAGAAACTTGACACCATCCAGGACAAAGCAGCCCGCTTGATCGGCACCCCATCCACCACCTTAAACATTCATTCACTCCGCCACCGGCGCACCGTGGCTGCAGTGTGTACCATCTACAAGATGCACTGCAGCAACTCGCCAAGGCTTCTGCGGCAGCACCTGCCAAACCCGCGACCTCCACCACCTAGAAGGACAAAGGCAGCAGGCGCATGGGAACACCACCACCTCCAAGTTCCCCTCCAAGTCACACGCCATCCCGACTTGGAAATATATCGGCCGATCCTTCATCGTCACTGGGTCAAAATCCTGGAACTCCCTCCCTAACAGCACTGTGGGGGCACCTTCACCACACGGACTGCAGCGGTTCAAGGAGGCGGCTCACCACCACCTTCTCGAGGGCGACTGGGGAAGCGCTGTCGACATCCCGACCAACAAATATATTTCAGAAACGAACCTTTGTAGGAAACAAGGAGGGGGGAATAACAGAGAACGGGCGAGGGACAGAAATACCGAGTGTTACCGAGAGGGAGTGAAGGGGTTCAATAAGCTGTGAACACTTTCTTTGTGAAGCGCTGGAATAATTGCACAATCATCTCACAGAAGGGAAGTGAAAAGCAAAAGTGGAATTCAAGTGCTCTGAAATTATTAGGGGGTGGGGGGGAGCGCAGTCAGGAGATTGAGCGAGGACTGGAATCTGGCTCAAGTCTGTGTATCACAACAGATGTCTTGTGTCTTCCAACGAACCCGTTTGTGCACTGGCATCGTTTTCTGTTCTGGCTGCAGATTTTTCGGTGATTACACACGGGGGTCATGAGCTCGACTTCATAAAGATTGGGGTTGGTAATTCTCGCCTCTCCACAGACTGCAGATTCTCGGCTCCCCCGAGTTCTCCCGCCACGACTCGGAGACCCAACCTAAGTCATTACCTCTTCATTTATCTCAACAGCCTGCATTTATACCCCGCCCTTAGCGTAGTAAAATGCCCCGAGGCGCTTTGCTGGGGCGATTACCGAACAAAATTTGACACCGAGCCACATAAGGATAAATTAGGGCAGGTGACCAAAAGCTTGGTCGAAGAGGCAGGTTTTAAGGAACGTCTTAGAGGAGGAGAGAGAGGGAGAGAGGTTTAGGGAGGGAATTCCAGAGCTTAGGGGCCCAGGCGGCTGAAGACACGGCCGCCAATGGTGGAGCGATGGAAATTGGGGGATGCACAAGAGGCCGGAATTGGAGGAGAGCAGAGATCTCGGAGGGTTGTGGGACTGGAGGAGGTTACAGAGATAGGGAGGGGCGAGGGCCGTGGAGGGATGTATAAACAAGGATGAGAATTTTGAATGCGCCAATGTGGGTGACAATGACGCTGTCCTGCGCTAAGGGCCAAAGAAAAGAGTTTGCTGTTTGACCTGGTGTTGGGGTCAGTCCGAGCGACATCAATCCTCCTACTGGCCAGGCCTTGAAGATGACCATTCAAGGCAAGGCGTCAATGTTTGGGAAGAAAATACTCAGCCCTGGTATTTACTGAGCCTCAGCTAGAATACAGCCAGGGTTGCGGGATTCGGGCTGCGTATAACCGGGATTGGGGTGGGGCGGGGGGGGGGCGACCCAATCTTGACCCAACCCACCCGGGGGGAATGGAGAGGGTTTCGAGTCGGACGGCCGATTTACACCCCGCCCGATTTCACGCTTGGTTGGAAGTCCGACCCTAGCCCGTCCCATTCCTTTGGGAGATTACCAGCCCCCCCCCCACCCCTCGTTTTCCGCCCCTGCGTTGCTCTCAGTGAAGCTCGCAGACGTGAACCCTCTCTAGTTAAAGACAAGTAGCCTACACAGAATTTACAGCACCGAAACAGGCCATTCGACCCAACTGGTCCGTGCCGGTGTTTATGCTCCACACGAGCCTCCTCCCACCCTACTTACTCTCACCCTATCAGCATGTCCTTCTATTCCTTTCTCCCTCCTGTCTTTATCTAGATTTCCCCTTAAAGGCACCTCTGCTAGTCGCCTCAACCACTCCCTGTTGTCCTATGAGGAGAGTTGGAGTAGATCGGGCCTACACTCTCTGGAGTTTCGAAGAATGAGAGGTGATCTCATTGAAACACACAAAATTCTGAGGGGGGATTGACAGGGTAGATGCAGGGAGGATGTTTTCCCTGGCTGGAGAGTCTAGAACCAGGGGTCACAGTCTCAGAATAAGGGGTCGGCCATTTAGGACTGAGATGAGGAGGAATTTCTTCACTCAGAGGGTGGTGAATCTTTGGAATTCTCTACCCCAGAGGGCTGTGGAGGCTCAGTCGTTGAGTATATTCAAGACAGAGATCAATAGATTTTTGGACTAGTGGAATCAAGGGATATGGGGATAGTGCAGGAAAGTGGAGTTGAGGTAGAAGATCAGCCATGATCTCATTGAATGGCGGAGCAGGCTCGAGGGGCCGAATGGCCGTCTCCTGCTCCTGATTCTTATGTTCTTGCGCGGCAGCGAGTTCCACATTCTCGCCACTCTCTGGGCAAAGAGGTTTCTCCTGAATTCCATATTGAGTTTATTAGTGGCCTGTTTTATATTTACCCGAGTTATCGGCTCCGGGTAGCCCGTGGCCGTGTATTGCAGAAGGTTTGACTTGGAATGGAGGGAGTTGCAGTAACTGTGAATCAACGGCTAGGGGAGATACTGGCCTATCAGGCGAGGCCTGAATGCTTGCTGAGCCAATGATGTCACTGACTGATGATGTCACAATCGCCCCCCCCCCCCATTGAGTTTAACAGCAACAGGAGGAGGCCATTCAACCCCTCGAGCCTGTTCCGCCACTCAATGAGACCCGTGACACCCTTGTCCGACAAAATCTCAGTTTTGACATTTTCAATTGACCCCCCACCCGAATTTTTGGGGGGTTATCTTTAACCTATTATAAAATATATATATTTCTATTTAACCTTTGCAGTTCGTCGAGTTGGAGTTGAATATTGTTGACATAATAATATATTAATGAGAGAGACACTTGCTTGTCTCTTCCATCCCCCGCTCCCCCACCTCCTCCTCCTCCTCAGGGCGTGTTTCTCCTTTAAGGAGTTCGATGCGGTCATAATCGAGGTGAATCGTGGGCGGTAGGCCATGGGCTGCGTTGCCAGGGTCCTCAAAGGGCCTTTTACCCACCCTGAAGTCCAGCCAGAGCATCGACGGTGAGGAGGGGTGGAAGGTGCGATCTTGGGTGGGTGGGGGATTGGGGACGACGCCTTGCTGTAGATCTAGCTCCGACCTTCGACCCCTGGCTGGTGAGGCTCATTGTCCGCACCCTCCCCCGGGCCCCTCCCCCCCGAACCTCACCTCACACACTTGCTGCTGCCCACCCAGGCATTGAACATCATTTGCGTGTATTCCCATTATCTGGCGGCCGCGATCTCGAAAGACTATCCTGTTGTATATAGGACGCATCTCTCAGTGTAACCTGGTGTATAAATCGTTGCTTTTTTGTGCTGTATAACCGGTGTGTTATATAACCCGCTCAGTGAAGACAGTCTCTTTTGAATTTAAGATATTTGTATGAGTATACAGCCATCTATCAATACTAAGGGCTGCCCTATTACCGTAAAATCCTGTGTCCAAGTCACACTTTTGGGGCCGGGTCCCTTCAGGCTACAGGCAAAACGTACGAAGGAAGGATATCGGTGACGAACATGTCTCGCTCTTTCCAGTAGGTGAGTGTGGCTTAGAGTAAACACCCCCCTCTGCTCTCTGCCCCCAACTGTGCTTTAAGAGCACGGCTTGAGCACAAAATCTTGGCCAACACTCCCAGTGGTGAGGGAGCGCCGCACTGTCGGAGGGGCAGTACTGAGGGAGCGCCGCACTGTCGGAGGGGCAGTACTGAGGGAGCGCCGCACTGTCGGAGGGTCAGTACTGAGGGAGCGCCGCACTGTCAGAGGGGCAGTACTGAGGGAGCTCCGCACTGTCGGAGGGGCAGTACTGAGGGAGCGCCGCACTGTCGGAGGGGCAGTACTGAGGGAGCGCCGCACTGTCAGAGGGGCAGTACTGAGGGAGCTCCGCACTGTCGGAGGGGCAGTACTGAGGGAGCGCCGCACTGTCGGAGGGGCAGTACTGAGGGAGCGCCGCACTGTCGGAGGGGCAGTACTGAGGGAGCGCAGCACTGTCGGAGGGGCAGTACTGAGGGAGCGCAGCACTGTCGGAGGGGCAGTACTGAGGGAGCGCCGCACTGTCGGAGGGGCAGTACTGAGGGAGCGCCGCACTGTCGGAGGGGCAGTACTGAGGGAGCGCCGCACTGTCGGAGGGGCAGTACTGAGGGAGCGCCGCACTGTCGGAGGGGCAGTACTGAGGGAGCGCAGCACTGTCGGAGGGGCAGTACTGAGGGAGCGCCGCACTGTCGGAGGGGCAGTACTGAGGGAGCGCCGCACTGTCGGAGGGGCAGTACTGAGGGAGCGCCGCACTGTCGGAGGGGCAGTACTGAGGGAGCGCCGCACTGTTGGAGGGGCAGCACTGAGGGAGCGCTGCACTGTCGGAGGGGCAGCACTGAGGGAGCGCTGCACTGTCGGAGGGGCGGTACTGAGGGAGCGCTGCACTGTCGGAGGGGCGGTACTGAGGGAGTGCCGCACTGTCGGAGGGGCGGTACTGAGGGAGCGCCGCACTGTCGGAGGGGCACTCCCGAGGACGAACAAAGAAAAAAAAGAAAAAGATTGGCCAAGTTATTCGTCCCGTTGGTTGGTGCCTGCGGAGCCACAGTCTCTGCACTGCCGAGGTAACCGTACGTGGAGTGAGAGGTATGCTAAGACGCTATTCTCTCGAGGCGGTGCCACCCCACCCCCACCCCCGGCCCCACCCCGCGCCCCACACCAGCCCCCTTGCCACACATCGGTCAACGAGATGGCCAGCTTCTGTGAGCCCACCCTGACTGGGTTAGGATTTCCCCGAGCACTTCGAAATGTCGGAGCCGTCCAGCTGTGAGGAGTAGAGGAGGCGGATGTTCATTCCCCCCAGGTAGCCCGGGCGGGGTTTGAAGCTGGCAGGGGGTCGAAGGGCATGCAGACTGTGCCAATTAAGAGTGCGATTTAGACGCTTTTCCTTTGCGTTGTTTAAGCTCTGGGCATTAAGGGTACCCGTGTCCTGTCTGTCGTGTGTACTTGGGGGTAAAGGTAAGGGTTGCCAACCCTCCTGGCTCGCCCTGGAGTCGCCATCCATTCTTGCGAGTAAGAACCATCCAATCGAGAATCATCCGATAGGGTGAGGAAGAGTCTGTTTGCTTTCCGATTGGCCGTGGGGAGGTGGCGGTGGGGGGGGGGGGGGCGGGGCGGGGCTGCGCGAGTATTTGACGTGTCAGGCGACCAATGGCGGCAGGAGTCAGGAGCTCATGTGATGCACCCTCCAGGATTACCTCCAGGCAAAGTTGGCAACCCTGAGGTAAAGGTTGTCATCAGAGGTGTTGTCTTATTTTTGTAACTGTGAAGCGCGGGTTGAAATTGTCAGCCTGTGATCAATGATTGAGCTGACACCGCGCCTCCCCCCGCTCTCTCAGTAAAGGGGAGGTTAGCTCTCTTATGAAGCTTTGTAACGTTGCTGCTATGACAATGTCTTGTCGGTATTATATTTTATTAAATATTTTTTATTCCCAATTAATCCCAGTGTGTTCTTTTGGGTCTTCTGCCTCCTGCTCATCATGTCCAATTGTGTTAGGGAGAGAGAGAGCGCCTGTTTCACAGTCATTCCTTGGAGAGGGTGCAGAGGAGATTGACCAGAATGGTACCGGGGATGAGGGGCTTCAGTTACGTGGAGAGATTGGAGAAGCTGGGGTTGTTCTCCTTAGAGCAGAGAAGGTTAAGGGGAGATTGACCAGAATGGTACCGGGGATGAGGGACTTCAGTTACGTGGAGAGATTGGAGAAGCTGGGGTTGTTCTCCTTAGAGCAGAGAAGGATAAGGGGAGATTTAATAGAGGCGTTCAAAATCAGGAGGGGTTTTGATAGAGTAAATAAGGAGAAACTGTTTCCAGTGGCAGGAGGGTCGGTAACCAGAGGACACAGATTGAAGATAATTGACAAAAGAACCAGAGGGGGAGATAGGGAGACATTATTTCACGCAGCGAGTTGTTGTGATCTGGAACGCGCTGCCTGAAAGGACGGTGGAAGCAGATTCAACAGTAACTTGCAAAAGGGAATTGGATAAATCATTGAATGGGAAAAATTTTCAGGGCTATGGGGAAAGAGCAGGGGGGAGTGGGACTAATTGGAGAGCTCTTTCAAAGAGCCGGCACAGACACGATGGGCCCAATGACCTCCTTCTGTGCTGTGTGATTCTAGGATGATTGGGTGGGTATGTGTGGTGGATGATGGTGGCCAAGGGCTGGTTTTTTGGGCATATGTAGTGGGCACCATGTGTGCAGAGACTCGAGCGCAAAATCCAGGCTGACACTCCAGTGCAGCACTGAGGGAGCGCCGCACTGTCGGAGGGGCAGTACTGAGGGAGCGCCGCACTGTCGGAGGGGCAGGACTGAGGGAGCGCCGCACTGTCGGAGGGGCGGTACTGAGGGAGCGCCGCACTGTCGGCGGGGCAGTACTGAGGGAGCGCCGCACTGTCGGAGGGGCGGTACTGAGGGAGCGCCGCACTGTCGGCGGGGCAGTACTGAGGGAGCGCCGCACTGTCGGAGGGGCAGTACTGAGGGAGCGCCGCACTGTCGGAGGGGCAGTACTGAGGGAGCGCCGCACTGTCGGAGGGGCAGTACTGAGGGAGTTCCGCACTGTCGGAGGGGCAGTACTGAGGGAGTTCCGCGCTGTCGGAGGGGCACTACTAAGGGAGCGCCGCACTGTCGGAGGGGCAGTACTGAGGGAGCGCCGCACTGTCGGAGGGGCAGTACTGAGGGAGCACCGCACTGTCGGAGGGGCAGTACTGAGGGAGTTCCGCACTGTCGGAGGGGCAGTACTGAGGGAGCGCCGCACTATCGGAGGG